>JAREIK010016022.1:0-33084 GCA_029783825.1 Sapria himalayana
TGCTTTGCTTTTGAATTATTTTGGTTTTGTAATTATATTTTAATTGATATCTATCTTATTAATATTAGATTATTAATTTATTTTTTATCATTATTAGAATATTTATCAATAAAAATGTTTATACTAAATTTACATGATATATAATTATAAAGATTATTATAAATAAATATTATATTTACATTTGAAAATAATTTAAAAATTATTATATTTTTAAAGGTCATCATCATTAAAAATGAGATAAAATCACAAAAATAATTTTTTTTTGTGATTTTATTGTTTATATAAAACCTATAAACTACTAAATGCCTAAACGCTTAACTCATTAAACTCCTAAACCACAAAATCTCAAAACCCTTAAATACTTAAACATTTAAACCATCTTTAAAGGTTTATGTATTTATAAATAATATATAAATATCTATCAATAAATAATAGTATATTAATTGATTTTTTGATCTTTATTATATTTATATTTATATTAAGTTTATTGATATCTATTAATAAAATTATTTATTTTTAATATACATGATATATAATTATTAAGTTTATTATAACTAAATATTGTATTCACATTTGAAAAAAATTTTAAAATTATTATATTTATAAAGTTTATAACCATCAAAATTAATAATTTTTTTTGTTATTTCATTATTTAAATAAAACATATAAACTACTAAATGCCTAAACACTTAAATCACTAAACTCCTTAACTACTAAATACTTAAACCATTAAACCGGTATACCCTAAATAATTAATCATAAATCTTATTTTTATTTGTATTCATTTTAATTATTTATAAGTTTATTTTAATAAAAATATTAATTGCAAAATAAAATTATGAAAGAGTCAAATATAATTTAAATAATTTATCTACATCAAAAAAATTTATAAGCTTATAAAAAGAATCAAAAATTTAAAAATAAAAAATTATTATTTATTAATATATTTTACTTTGATTTTGAATCATTTTAGGTTTTGAAAATATATTTTAATTAATATCTATCTTATTAATAATAGTTTATTAATCTATTTTATGATCAGTATTATAATTTCGATCAATAAAATTATTTATATTGAATTTACATGATATTTAATTTTTATGATTATTATAATTAAATATTGTATTAACATTTGAAAAAAAATTAAAATTATAATATTTTCAAAGGTTATAACCATGAAAATGAGAAAAAATCATAAAAATAATTTTTTTGTTATTTAATTATTTAAATAAAACCTATAAACCAAAAAATACCTAAATACTTAAATTACTAACTTCTAAACCCTAATACTGCTGCACCACATACACATAGCAATGGACCACAGTACACACGTGCACATATTCTTGTCAATTTTGGTGTAGCATTTAGAGGTGCGAGCGAGTCCTAGAAGTATCCAGAAGTATGAGCCACCAGCTTGTAGAGGGCCCCACTAGCAAGCTAGGATGATAAAATTCAAAAAACTGACGAGACCGAGCAAAGTAAGCAGGAGTAAACCCAGTAATAGCTTGGAGTGGGTCCCACTAGCCCTATCAGGCAGGATAGAGGGCCACCCAATCGTCGCCCAATAGGAGTAATGGTAATCCATGATTAATTGGATAGCCGGCAAAATCCGAAGCATCATCAAGCAGGGCCAGTCAATGGAGTCCATACCAGCCACACGGGAGTGAAATATTCAAACTCGTAGTTTATGTTTGCAATCTTATTTGTATTTTGGACTTTGTATGCACCATGTACTTGTAGAGACGGATCATGACATACTCACACATACAATATTGTCTGTTCTCTATGTAGCATGCAATGGGGGCAACTGGACCCATGAGTTTCTCTAAGTGGGGCCCACTAATGCATTTTGTAAATTCACATTAGGCGATGCTACACTCCCAGGAGAAGAAGACCGATCTTTATAGCATTTTGTAATTTTACTTGTATTCTCGCTTGGTTGTACGCGTAGATAATTAGACTATGAGATGGACCTCATCACACATGCACATCGATGCATGCATATTTTTTGATATTTTGCCGGTGCAACATACAGAACTTCTTGGAGCTTGAGGAGGAAGCATTCTAACCCAAGTGATACTTTTTTGAGGATCATTGGAGCAAAAGAATGTGGAATTCATAGGTGAGAATGAATTGACAAAGTGCAGTGGATATGGACTTTTGGATTTATGGGTATTCAGTATTACATGTATTCCATTGCATAGCAATGACATAGGCAAACGCTTGATGCTGCATGTCACACACATGCAAAATCTTATATTTGCATAGTTTTAATATGGTGCATCATGCGGCTTCCTCCAAAAGGCTTGGACAAATCCGAATGGAAAGGACGCAAATCGCATAATGACTCAATGCCAACTCTGATGTCCGGGAATGACAGGTGATTTTAGTTGTATTCGTATGCTTGGAATTATTAGGTATAATGTTTTTTATGTATTTTAAGCATAGAATCATTAAGGTGCATAGGATTTGGTGGGCTGGCCTAAATTAGTCAGCTTTTTAGTCCTTTGTAAGTTGTGTGCCTAAATGATAAATAAAGTGTGTATTTTCCAAAAAAAAACAAAAAAAAACATAAACCATAAACTTTAAATCCTAAACTTTAAACCATAAACTATAACCCTGGGCCATAAACCCTAAATCCTAAATCTCATATTTTGCACTTTTATAATCAAATGACTAAGTGTTAAATTTAAATAGAAATTCAGAATTTTTAGGAATGTCACAGATTTATCTTTTTGTATATGTAACACAAAGTCATGACTCAAGGGGTGAGTTATGGATTCGGTCTCTTTCTTACTTTGATTATTGTAGCATTAGCAATGGTCATGATTGTATATTTTGTCTCTAGAACACAAAATCATATCGATGAGAATATGCCATAACTTGTCTCTCTGTTGAACATATTGTTATGGCACTATGAATGATCATGAATACATATTTAATCACTATAATGTTGGGTCACAGTATTGGATATGACCATAGGTTGTGCATTTTATCTTTATTTTGCAAATTCATTGCACTAGGAATGATTGTAACTTTGGACATTCATCGAGAGGAAAATTCATGACCCTAGAAATAGTTAAAGCTTGAGTACTACTCTTTATAACTTTCTATTGCTAAAATTCTTGGGATTGGAAATATCACTATGTTTTTTCCTTTGATTTGTAACCTCAAGTGTCAATATGCAAGACTAATATTTTGAGCAATGATTAAACCCTTTTATACATTAGAATATGATTCATTTACACCTTTTTGGGTATTGTGAGCTTGTATACATAACTCATTTAATATAAAAAGAAAGAAATGATACTTTTCATATCCATGAGGATATAAAAAAGGGGTTTAGACATGCCGATAAAATAAATTTTTTGATTTTTGATTGAAAGAGAGCCCATACTTCTTGCCCTGCTCTGAGTTTCCTGGGGCAAGTTTGTTCTTATAGGCTAGAAGGTTGTTATTTTTTTAGAGGTGAACTATGTTTTAAAAAAAATACTTTGAGTATGTGCATGAGAGATATTTTAGAAGAAATTACAATAATCAATATAAATAGCATCCTCAACACATAGCTATTTGAACACATAGGGGTACAACTTTAGTCTGGTCTGTTAGCCTACAGAAGTCAAATTACTTTTGATAGCCCAGAGATTCAACATCAAATATGATGAGACATAATAGAGATAAAGTAAAAGCTCATATTATTTTGGTTAGAGCTTTAGCAATCATTCTAGAGTTGAGAGAGGAACAAAATAAATTATTTTAATTATTCAGTATATTTTTAATTTTTATATTAATTATTTATCAGTTTTTTTTATAGAAATATTAATTACAAAATAAATTATTAGTGGGACAGATATAATTTAAATAATTTATATTTCATCAAATAAAATATAAGCTTATAAAAATTGGCACAATTTTAAAAACAAAAATTTATTATTTAGTTAAATATTTTATTTTGATTTTGTATCATTTTAGATTTTGCATTTAAATTTAAATTTTTATCATTCTTTTTAATAATAGTTTATTAATTATTTATTGATCATTATTATAATATCTATTAATAAAATTATTATATTGAGTTTAAATTATATATAATTATTAAGATTATTATAACTAAATATTATATTCAAATTTAAAAAAAATTAAAAATTATTATATTTTCAAAGGTTATAACCTTCAAAAATTTAAAAATAAACAAAAAATTTAATTTTTTGTTTTTTCATTCTTTAAATAAAAACTATAAATCACTAAAGGCATAAACACATAAATCAATAAACCCCAAAACACCTAAATACCTAAACCATTAAAACTGTATACCCTGAATAATAAATAATAAATCTCAATTTTATTAGTATACATTCTAATTTTAAATATTTATTTTAATTATTATTAGTTTATTTTTATAGAATTATAAATTACAAAAAAATTTATGAGGAAGACAAATATAATTTAAATAATTTATTTTTAATAACAAAAATATAAACTTATAAAAAAGCAAAATATTAAAAAAAATTATTATTTAGTAATATATAATTTGATTTTGAATAAATTTAGATTTTGAATATATATTTTAAATAATATCTATCTTATTAATAATAGTTTATTAATTTATTTATTGATCATTATTATAATATCTAGCTATGTGATTATTTATATTGAGTTTAAATGACTTATATTTATTAAGATTATTATAACTAAATATTATATTTACATTTGAAAAAAATTTAGAAATTTTTATATTTTCAAAGGTTATAACCTTTAAAAATTAGAAAAATAAATATAAATAAATTTTTTGTTATATCATTGTTTAAATAAAACTTATACACCACTAAATACCTAAACACTTAAATCTATAAACTCCTAAACACAAAAGCCCCTAAATACTTAAAAATTTTAACTCGTAAACCTTAAATATAATTTAAATAATTTATTTTTAATAAAAAAAAATATGAGTTATAAAAAGAAGCAAAAACTAAAAAAAATTATTATGTAGTAATAAATTTTACTTGGATTTTGAATATTTTTAGGTTTTAAAATTATATTTTAATTTATATCTATCATATTAATAATAGCATATTAATTTATTTTTTGATAATTGATATCATATCTATGGATATAATTGTTTATATTTAGTTTATATTATATATGATTATAATGATTTTTATTATTAAATATTATATTAACATTTTTAAAAAATTCTAAAATTATTACATTTTCAAAGGTTATAACCTTTGAAAATGTTAAAAAATATCAAAAATAAGTTTTTTGTTATTTCATTGTTTAAATAAAACCTATAAACCACTTAATGACTAAACACATAAATCGCTAAAGTCATAAACGAAAAAACCTTTTAATACTTAAAATATTAAACTGGTATACATTAATAATAATTCATAAATCTCATTTTAATTTTTATTCAGTATTATTTTAAATTTTTATTTTACTTATTTATTAGTTTATTTTTATAGAAATATTAATTACAAAATAAATTATTAGTGAGACAAATCTAATATAAATTAGACTGGTATACCCAAAATAATAAAGAATAAATCTCAATGTTATATTTTTGATTATAATTTTAAATATTCATTTTAATTATTTATTTGTTTATTTTTATATAAATATTAATTAAAAAATAAATTATGAGTTAGACAAATATAATTTATATAAATTAATTTTCATCAAAAAAATATGGATAAACTTTTTAAAACAAAAAATAATTTCAAAACAACAAATTATTATATAGTAATATATTTTGATTTCTTTTGAATCATTTTAGGATTTTTTATTATATTTTAATTGATATCTATCTTATTAATATTTATTATTAATTTATTTTTTGATCATATTTAGAATATTTATCAATAATATTGTTTATATTGAATTTATATGATAATAAATATAATGATTATTATAACTAAATATTGAATTCACATTTAAAAAAAATTAAAAATTATTATATTTTCAAATGTTATAACCTTTGAAAATATCAAAAAATAATAAAAATAAATATTGTCTTATTTTAATTTTTAAATAAAACCGATAAAACACTAAATGCATACAAAGTAAAATCAGTAAACTCCTAAGGACCGTAATGCCTAAATACGCAAACCATTAAACTGCTATAAACTACTTAATAATAAAGAAATCTAATTTTTATTACAATTCATTATTATTTTAAATATTCATTTTAATTTTTTATATGTTTATTTCATAGAAATATTTATTACAAAAAAATTATGAGTGCGACAAATATAATTTAAATAATTTATTTTTAATCAAAAAAATATATATGCTTATAAAAGAAGTAAAATTTTAAAATTAAAAATTATTATCCAGTAATATTTTTTACTTTGATTTTGAATCAATTTTGGTTTTGCAAATTTTTTTAAATTATTATCTTTCTCATTATTAATAGTTTATTAATTTAATTTTTGATCATTATTATAATATCTATCAATAAAATTGCTTATATTGAATTTATATGATATATAATTTTTAAAATTATTATAACTAAATATTGTATTCACATTTCAAAAAATGTTAAATATTATTATATTTTCAAAGTTTATAACCTTTGAAAATGACAAAAAATTACAAAATTTTTTTTGTTATTTTATTGTTTAAATAAAACCTATAAACCACTAAATGTCTTAAAACATAAATCGTTAAATGCCTAAATGACAAAACTTCTAAATACTTAAACTATTAAATTGGTATACATTAATAATAAATCATAAATCTCATTTTAATTTTAATTCAGTATAAATTTTTATTTTTATTTTAATAATTTATCAGTTTATTTTTATAAAAATATTAATTACAACATAAATTATAAGCGAGAGAGATCTAATTTAAATAATTTATATTTCATCAAAAAAAAAAGATATATGCTTATAAAAAGAGTCAAAATTTTACAAACAAAAATTTATTATTTAGTAATATATTTTATCTTGATTTTGAATCATTTTAGATTCTGCAATTATATTTTAATTTATATCATTCTTATTAATAATTGTTTATTAATTTATTTATTGATTATTATTATAACATCTATCAATAAAATTATTTATATTGAGTTTACATTATATATAATTATTAAGATTATTATAACTAAATATTATATTCACATTTAAAAAGCATTAAAAATTATTATATTTTCAAAGGTTATAACTTTCAAAAATTAAAAAAAAATCAAAAAATAAATTTTTTTTTCATCCTTTAAATAAAAACTATAAATCACTAAAGGTCTAAACAATTTAATCACTAAACTCCTAAACCACAAAATAACTAAATACTTAAACCATTAAACGCGTATATCCTGAATAATAAATAATAAATCTCAATTTTATTTGTATTCATTATAATTTTAAATATTTATTTTAATTATTTATTAGTTTATTATTATAGAATTATAAATTACAAAATAAATTATGAGTAAGACAAATTAATTTAAATAATTTATTTATAATAACAAAAATATAAAGTTATAAAAAAAATCAAAACATTAAAAAAATTATTATTAAGTAATATATTTTACTTTGATTTTGAATAAATTTAGATTTTGCAAATATATTTTAAATAATATCTATCTTATTAATAATAGTTTATTAAATATTTTTTGATCATTATTATAATATCTAGCAATGTTATTATTTATATTGAATTTAAATGACTTATAATTATTAAGATTATTATAAATAAACATTATATTTACATTTTAAAAAAATTTAAAAATTATTATATTTTCAAAGGTTATAACCTTCAAAAATTAAAAAAATAATAAAAATAAATTTTTTGTTATCTCATTGATTAAGTATAACTTATAAACCACTAAATGCCTAAACACGTAAACATCTAAACTCCTAAACACAAAATCCCCTAAATACTTAAACCTTTAAATTCGTAAACCTTAAATATTATTTAAATAATTTATTAAAATACTAATTACAAAATAAATTATGATTGATACAAATATAATTTTAATAATTTATTTATCATCAAGAAAAAATAGTAGATTATAAAAAGAAGCAAAAACTAAAAAAATTATTATTTAGAATTAAATTTTAATTGGATTTTGAATATTTTTAGGTTTTGTAATTATATTTTAATTTATATCTATCATATTAATAATAGAATATTAATTTATTTTTTGATAATTGATATCTTATCTATCAATAAAAATCTTTATATTTAGTTTATATTATATATAATTATAATGATTATTATTACTAAATATTGTATTCACATTTTTTAAAAATTTTAAAATAATTATATTTTTAAAGGTTATAACCTTAGAAAATGTTAAAAAATATCAAAAATATTTTTTTGTTTATTTCATTATTTAAATAAAACCTATAAACCACTAAATTCCTAAAAACATAAATCGCTAAAGTCATAAACGAAAATACCTCTAAATACTTAAAATTTTAAACTGGTATACATTAATAATAATTCATAAATCTCATTTTAATTTTTATTCAGTATAATTTTAAATTTTTATTTTAATTATTTATTAGTTTATTTTTATAGAAATATTAAGTACAAAATAAATTATTAGTGAGACGGATCTAATTTAAATTAAACAGGGTATCCCTAAATAAAAAATAAAAAAAATAAATCTCATTTTTTTAATATAATTTTAAATATTCATTTTAATTATTTATTTGTTTATTTATATATAAATATTAATTACAAAATAAATTATGAGTTAGACAAATATAATTTATATAAATTATTTTTAATCAAAAAAATATAGACAAACTTAATAAAAAAAATTCAAAAACAAAAAATTATTATATAGTAATATTTTTTCTTTGCTTCTCAATCATTTTAAGTTTTGTAATTATATTTTAATTAATACCTATCTTATTTTTAATGGATTATTAATTTATTTTTTGTTTATTATTAGAATATTTATCAATAAAATTGTTTATATTGAATTTATATAATATATAAATATAATGATTAGTATAACTAAATATTGTATTCACATTTGAAAAAAATTTAAAAATTATTATATCTTCAAAGGTTATAACCTTTGAAGATATCAAAAAAATAATAAAAATAAATTTTTTGTTATTTTATTTTTAAAATAAAACCTATAAACTACTAAATGCTAGGGGTGCTCAAGGTACGGGACGGGACGGGATGGGGATTACAAATCTCCAGTCCCTTCCCATAGTTTGAAGATTTTTTTTGAAGATCCTGACTCATCCCATAGTTTGAAAATATCAGATGGGATGGGACGGAGATCAGGGATTTTGGTAGGAGATAACGATCCCGGGACGGAACAGAGTTCGGACATTTTTTTCAATTTATTTTCTTCAAACTAGCCAAGTTAGTTCATATCGAAACCTTTTGTTATACCATTTATCATTCCTTAATTATGTATCTTTCAAACTCAAATTGGGCCAATTTTTTTTTGTCAAATCGGCTGAATACCGCAAACAAATTCCATTACCTTGTCAAAAGTTTTGATGTGTAGAAAAGGATAGAAATTTTAAATAGAACAGGATAGAGATGTGTGCTTAATTTGGATCTTTGTTTTTTCATAAGTTGGCTTTGTTCAGCCAAGTGAAAGTTAACCATAATAGAAATACTACATTTTTTAAACAATTACTTAAAATATTAAGGAATAGCTAAAGATGACCACAAACATTGGTAGCATCAATTACTACTTAAGTAATCGCTAAAATTAGGCCGCTTAATATAACAAAAAAATACAACTAATAACAACCATGATAATAATCATTTCAAAGGTCCGTCCCAGAACAGCAACGAAAATCCAAACCTAATTAATTATCTCTTCTACAACTCCTCCCTTTTCTTCCTCCACTGTAGAAGGACAACCAATGATGAAACGTTTTAATATTGTAGATATAAATTTCTAAGATGAAAGAGTAATAAAAAAACAAAATATTACCTTATAAATTTAATATTATATATATATATATTGATTGATTGACAGATTGACAGACATTTAGATAGATATATAGAAAGATAAACATATAGATAAATAGATAGATAGACAAATAAACACACATAGATAGATAGATAGATAGATACATATACGAATAGAGAGAGATACATATATAAAGACAAATAGACAGACAAATAAATAGACAGACAGACTGAAAGATAGATAGATAGATAGACATAAAGAAAGACAAATAAATAGTCAAATAGACAGACAAATAATAATAAAGATATAAATGACAAATAAAAGGAGAGATAGATATATGGTTATATAAATGGATAATTGCAATTAAGATCCATATGTCAAGTTTGCTTCTTCAACACATAACTTAAACATATCTAATCTTTTAGTACTACTCCTCGAATATTTCACCACTCCTCTAATTTTTTGAATAGCACCCTCAACTACTACAATGCCATCTCTGACAATTAAGTTTTGGATATGAGCACAACATCTCTTATGAAAATGCTCACCTCTCAAAGGTACAACACTTTTCTTCACAAGCCTTTTTTTCATTTGTTCAACTGCAACATCATTATTTGATGCATTGTCAATAGTAATGAACATCGACTTTCTCAAACCCCATTCATTCATGCAAAACTCAATATCATTTCTAATATTAACTCAAGAATGACTTTAATTACAAAAAAGTTCAAAAGCCCTTTATGCATATTCCATTAAGAATCAATGAAATGAACAGTCAAACATATATAAGACAAATTTTGAATGCTAGTCCAAGTGTCGGTAGTTAATGAAACTCTACAATAATGAGATGATATGCTATCAAATAATTTCTTCTTTTCCTTCACAAACAAAGAAAAACAATCCCTCAATATAGAGTGCCTAGAGGGAATTTTAAATTGAGTCACACTAACTTCACAAAACTCATTAAACTCATCCCTCTCAACAAAACAAAAAGGCAATCATCTTTTATGATCATTTTCACCAAAGCCTCCCTAAATAGTTGTTGATCAAATTGCCAACAAGTTAATTTGTTATTTGTTGAACTAGTACCTTTAGTGAAACTCAACAAAGATTTTGACCTGTCTTTACCTTTGTGAGCTTCTTTAATTCTTTTTTGGGTGGAAATTTCCTACAAGTCTTTCTCAAGTATTTCCATAAACCCGTAGTATCTTGATCACTTTTTGCCAAGTATTCTTTCCTACACCATATACAAGCTACCCTACAAGTTTCATTTCGCTCTGAATCAACTAATATCTCAGAAGTTTCCCAAGCAGTAGACTTATACTTTTTATGAGCTTGAGGTTTAAATGTACATTGACTTTCTTTTACAATTGGAATTGAATAACCTGCCGTAACAATATGAGGGTTCATGAAAGGATGATGATTGGATTTACCAGTACTTTGATCATTTGAGATGTGATCATCTTCAATTTATTATATTTTTCGTTTACCGCTGGATTGTGCCATCTGCTTTGCCATTAATTAATATGATATGTTAAGCATAAATAAATATAAATATTTCAAACAAGCAAGCTCTACAAAAATGACTGTAACACATTCAGCCCACTCATTCGGCCAAACCACAACACCACAACCAATACTCAACAAAACTGACTGAGACACATAATAATACTAATTAATCACTCAATTCTCATCAGAAAAACAAACCAAAAGGCTGGTGGCATCTAAGACATGGTTGAGGCAACCAGAAGTGCGACGGACAAGGGCTGGACCTAACTGAACACGACTGGAACATCATGAGGTGGCCTGGAACTCGTCAGAACAGCAATAGGTGCGTCGGAATTGGATGGGCAGTAGTGAAATTGGTGGTATCTTCTGTTATATATATATATATATTCCTGGTTCTAGTATCGGTTTTTTAGGATGGGATGGTTCTCGGGATGGATATTGCTTAAGATCTAGAACCATCCCAAAAGAAAAAATACGTGAGAGAATGGGATGGGAAAGTCAAAGTCAACAGATTTTCTCAGTCCCGATGCTTTCGGGACAAGACTTCGGGTCGGGTCGTGACTTCTTCGAGTCCCGTGAGTAGCCCTACTAAATGCATATAAAGTTAAATTAGTAAACTCTTAAACCCTGTAATGCCTAAATACATAAACCATTAAACTGTTAAATACTACTTAATAATTAATAAATCTAATTTTTATTGCTATTTATTATATTTTTAAATATTCATTTTAATTATTTATTAGTGTATTTATTTAGAAATATTTATTAAAAATTAAATTGAGCTGGACAAATATAATTTGAATAATATATTATTTACATATTATATATATACGTTTATAAAAGAAGTTTACATTTAAAAATTAAAAATTATTATCAAGTAATATAAGTTACTTTAATTTTGAATCAATTTGGGTTTTGTAAATATTTTTTAATTAATATCTATCGTAATATTAATAGTTTATAAATTTAATTTTTGATCATTATTATAATATCTATCAAGAAAATTATTTATATTAAATTTATATGACATATAATTATTACTATTATTATAACAAAATATTGTATTAAAATTTCAAAGAAATTTATATTTTATTATATTTTCAAATGTTATAACCTATGAAAATGATAAAAAATTATAGGAATTTTTTTTTGTTATTTTAATTTTTTAAATAAAACCTATAAACCACTAAAAGCCTAACAACATAAATTGCTAAACTCGTAAACGACAAAACCTCAAAATACTTAAAACATTAAACTGGTATACATTAATAATAAATAATAAATCTCATATTAATTTTTATTCAATATAATTTTGAATTTTTATTTTAATTATTTATCACTTTATTTTTATAGAAATATTAATTACAAAATAAATTATTAGTGAGATAGATCTAATTTAAATTAAACCAGTATCCCTAAATAATAAATAATAAATCTTATTTTTTTTTCATTATAATTATAAATATTCATTTTAATTATTTATTTGTTTATTTATATATAAATATTAATTACAAAATAAATTGAGTTAGACAGATATAATTTATATATATTATTTTTCATAAAAAATTATAGATAATCTTTTTAAAAGAAAAAAAAATATCTAAACAAAAAATTATTATATAGTAATATATTTTTTGCTTTGCTTCTAAATCAGTTTAGATTTTATAATTATATTTTAATTGATATATATCTTATTAAAAATATATTATTAATCTACTTTTTGATCATTATTAGAATATTTATCAATAAAATTGTTTATATTTAATTTACAAGATATATAATTATAAAGATTATTATAACTAAATATTATATTTACATTTCAAAATAATTTAAAAATTATTATATTTTTAAAGATTATTATCTTTAAAAATGAGATAAAATAACAAAAATAAATTTTTTGTTATTTTATTGTTTATATAAAACCTATATATTACTAATGCCTAAATGCTTAAATCATTAAACTCCAAAATGCCAAAACCCTTAAATACTTAAACATTTAAACCATCTTTAAAGGTTTAAGTATTTATAAATAATATATAAATATCTATCAATAAATATTAGTTTATTAATTTATTTTTTGATCATTATTATATTTATATTTATATTTAGTTTATTAATATCTATTAATAAAATTGTTTATTTTTAATTTACATGATTTATAATTATTAAGTTTATTATTACTAAATATTGTATTCATATTTGATAAAAATTTAAAAATTTTATATTTATAAAGGTTATAACCTTCAAAATTGATAAAAAATTTGAAAAATAATTTTTTTGTTATTTCATTATTTAAATAAAACATATAAACTACTAAATGCCTAAACACTTAAATCACTAAATTCCTAAACTCCTAAATACTTAAACCATTAAACTGGTATTAACTAAATAATTAATCATAAATCTCATTTTTATTTGTATTCATTATAATTTTAATATTCATTTTAATTATTTATTAGTCTATTTTTATTGAAATATTTATTGCAAAATAAAATTATGAATGAGACAAATATAATTTAAATAATTTATCTTCGTCAAAAAAATTTATAAGCTCATAAAAAGAATCAAAAATTTAAAAATAAAAAAATATTATTTAGTGATATATTTTACTTTGATTTTGAATCATTTTAGGTTTTGCAAATAAATTTTAATTAATATCTTTCTTATTAATAATAGTTTATTAATCTATTTTATGATCAGTATTATAATATCGATCAATAAAAGTATTTATATTGAATTTACATGATATTTAATTTGTATGATTATTATAATTAAATATCGTATTAAGATTTGAAAAAAAATTAAAAATTATAATATTTTCAATGGTTATAACCTTGAAAATTAGAAAAAATCTTAAAATTTTTTTTTTGTTATTTAATTATTTTAATAAAACCTATAAACTACAAAATACCTAAATACTTAAATTACTAAACTACTAAACCCTGATACTATTGCACCACACACACATAGTGATGGACCAAAGTACACACGTGCAAATATTCTTGTCAATTTTGGTGTGACATTTAGAGGGGACAGCAAGTCCTAGAAGCAGCCAGAAGTATGGGCCGACAGCTTGTAGAGGGCCCCGCTAGCAAGCCGGGATGATAACATTCAGACAACTGACGAGACCGAGCAAAGTTGTCGGGAGTAAACCCAGGAGTAGCTAGGAGTGGGTCCCACTAGACATATCAGGCGGCATAGAGGGCCACCCAACCATCGCCCAACAGGATTAGCAGGTAATCCATGATTAATTGGAGAGCCGACAAAATCCGAAGCATCACCAAGCAGTGCTAGTAAGCAATGGAGTCCATATCAGCCAAACGGGAGCGAAAGATTCAAACTTGTAGTTTATGTTTGTAGGCCTTATTTGTATTTTGGACTTTGTATGCACTATGTACTTGTAGAGACGGATCATGACATACTCACACACACAATCTTGTCTGTTCTCTATGTAGCATGCAATGAGGGCAACTGGACCCATGAGTTATCTCTAAGTGGGACCCACTAATGTATTTGGTAAATACACATTAGGCGATGCTACACTTCCAGAAGTAGAAGATCGATCTTTATAGCATTTTGTAATTTTACTTGTATTCTAGCTTGGTTGTACGCGTAGATAATTAGACTATGAGATGGACCTCATCACACATGCACATCGATGCATGCATATTTTTTGATATTTTGCCGGTGCAACATACAGAACTTCTTGGAGCTTGAGGAGGAAGCATTCTAACCCAAGAGATACTTTTTTGAGGATCATTGGAGCAAAAGAATGTGGAATTCATAGGTAAGAATGAATTCACAAAGTGTAGTGGATATGGACTTTTGGATTTATGGGTATTCAGTATTACATGTATTCCATTGCATAGCAATGACATAGGCAAACACTTGATGCTGCATGTCACACACATGCAAAATCTTATATTTGCATAGTTTTAATATGGTGCATCATTCAGGTTCCTCCAAAAGGCTTGGACAAATACGAATGGAAAGGACGCAGTGCGCATAATGAGTCAATGCCAACTCTGAAGTCCAGGAATGCCAGATGATTTTAGTTGTATTCGTATGCTTGCAATTATTAGGCATTATGTTTTTTAATGATTTTATGCATAGAATCATTAAGGTGCATACAATTTGGTGGGCTAGCCTAAATTAGTAATCTTTTTAGTCTCTTGTAAGTTTAGTGCCTAACTGATAAATAAAATGTGTATTTTCCAAAAAAAACAAAAAAAAACCATAAACCCAAAACTTTAAATTCTAAACCGTAATCCATAAAATATATCCCTAACCCATAAACCTTAAATCATAAATCTCATGTTTTGCACTTTTATAATCAAATGACTAAGTGTTAAATTTAAATTGAAATTCACAACTTTTAGGAATGTCACAGATTTTCTTTTTGTATATGTAACACAAAGTCATGACTCAAGGGGTGAGTTATGGATTCAGTCTCTTTCTTGATTTAGATTATTCTAGCATTAGCAATGGTCATGATTGTATATTTTGTATCTAGAACACAAAATCATATCGATGAGAATATGCCATAACTTGTGTCTTTCTGTTGAACATATTGTTATGGCACTAAGAATGATCATGAATACATATTTAATCACTATAATACTGAGTCACAATATTGGATATGACCATAGCTCATGCATTTTATCTTTATATTGCAAAGTCATTGCAATAGGAATGATTGTAACTTTGGACATTCCTCATGAGCAAAAGTCAAGACCCTAGAAATAGTTAAAGCTTGAGTACTACTCTTTATAATTTCTATAGCTAAAATTCTTGGGATTTGAAATATTACTATGGCTTTTTCCTTTGATTTGTGACCTCAAGTGTCAATATGCAAGACTAATATTTAGAGTAATGATTAAAACCTTTTATACATTTGAATATGATTCATTTACTCCTTTTTGGGTATTGTGAGCTTGTACATAACTCATTTAATATAAAAAGAAATAAATGATACTTTTCATATCCATGAAGATATAAAAAATGGTTTAGACATGCCAATAAAATAAATTCTTTGATTCTTGATTGAAAGAGAACCCATTCTTCTTGCCCTACTCAAACTGCCCTGTAGCTAGTTTGTTCTAATAGGCTACACGATGGTTATTTTTTTAGAGGGGAACTATGTTTTAAAAAAAATTCTTTGAGTGTGTGCATGAGAGATATTTTAGAAGAAATTACAATATTCAATATAAATAGCATCCTCAACAAATAGCTATTTCAACATATAGGGGTACAACTTTTGTTTGGTCTGTTAGCGTACATGAGTCAAATTACCTTTGATAGCCCAGTGATTCAACATCAAATATGATGAGACATAATAGAGATAAAGTAAAAGCTCCTATTATTTTGGTTAGAGCTTTAACAATCATTCTAGAGTTGAGAGAGGAACAAAATAAATTATTTAATTATTCAGTATAATTTTAATTTTTATTTTAATTATTTATCAGTTTATTTTTATAAAAATATTAATTACAAAATAAATTATTAGTGAGAGAGATCTAATTTAAATTAAACCAGTATATCCTAAATAATAAAAAATAAATTTCATTTTTTTTCATTTTAATTTTAAATATTCAAATTTAATTATTTTTTTGTTTATTTTTATTTAAATATTAATTACAAAATAAATAATGAGTTACACAAATATAATTTATATAAATTATTTTTCATCAAAATAATATAGATAAACTTTTTAAAAGAAAAAAAAAATTTCAAAAAAAAAATTATTATATAGTAATATATTTTGCTTTGCTTCTTAATCTTTTTAGGTTTTGTAATTATATTATAATTGATATCTATCTTATTAATAATAGATTATTAATTTATTTTTTGATAATTATTAGAATATTTATCAATAAAATAGTTTATATTGAATTTATATGATATATAAATATAATGATTATTATAACTAAATATTGAATTCACTTTTTAAAAAAATTTAAATATTATTATATTTTCTACAGTTATAACCTTTGAAAATATCAAAAAATAATAAATATAAATTTTTTGTTTTTTTATTTTTAAAATAAAACTTATAAACTACTAAATACATACACAGTTAAATAAGTAAACTCCTAAAACCCATAATGCCTAAATACAGTAACCATTAAACTTATATATAATACATAATAAATAATAAATCTAATTTTTATTTCTATTTATTATAATTTTAAATATTCATTTTAATTATTTATTAGTTTATTTTTATAGAAATATTTATTACAAAATAAATTATGAGTGCGACAAATATAATTTAAATAATTTATTTTTAATGGAATAATATATATACGCATATAAAAGCAGTAAAGATTTAAAAATTTAAAATTATTATCCAATAATATATTTTACTTTAATTTTGAATGAATTTGGGTTTTGTAAATATTTTTTAATT
Source organism: Sapria himalayana (assembly GCA_029783825.1). NCBI lineage: Eukaryota > Viridiplantae > Streptophyta > Magnoliopsida > Malpighiales > Rafflesiaceae > Sapria > Sapria himalayana. Next base: position 17,820 of record JAREIK010016022.1, read on the forward strand.
AATATCTATCTTTTTATTATTAGTTTATTAATTTAATTTTTGATCATGATTATATTATCTATCAATAAAATTGTTTATATTGAATTTATATGATATATAATGATTAATATTATTATAACTAAATATTGTATTCACATTTCAAAAAATTGTAAATATTATTTTATTTTCAAAGGTTATAACCTATGAAATTGATAACTAATTATAAAAAATTTTTATGTTATTTTATTTTTTAAATAAAACCAATAAACCACTAAAAGCCTAAAAACATAAATTGCTAAACTCCTAAATGACAAAACCTCTAAATACTTATTCCATTAAACTGGTATATATTAATAATAAATCATAATTCTCATTTTAATTTTTATTCAGTATAATTTTAAATTTTTATTTTAATTATTTATCATAATAATTTTATTGAAATATTAATTACAAAATAAATTATTAGTGAGACAAATCTAATTTAAATTAAAACATTATCCCTAAATAATAAATAATAAATCTGATTTTTTTTCATTATAATTTTAAATATTCATTTTAATTATTTATTTTTTTATTTATATATAAATATTAATTACAGAATATATTGAGCTAAACAAAAATAATCTATATAAATTATTTTTCATCAAAAAATTATAGATAAACTTTTTATAAGAAAATAAAATTTTAAAACAAAAATTTATTATATTGTAATATATTTTGCTTTGCTTCTTTATCATCTTAGGTATTGTAATTATATTTTAATTGATATCTATCTTATTAATAATAGATTATTACTTTATTTTTTGATCATTATTAGAATATTTATCAATAAAATTGTTTATATTAAATTTACATGATATATAATTATAAAGATTATTATAACTAAATATTATATTTACATTTGAAAATAATTTAAAAATTATTATATTTTTAAAGGTTATCATCTTTGAAAATGAGATAAAATCACAAAAATAATTTTTTTGTTATTTTATTGTTTATATAAAACCTATAAACTACTAAATGCATAAATGCTTAAATCATTAAACTCCTAAACCCCAAAAACCCAAAATCCATAAATACTTAAACATTTAAACCATCTTTAATGGTTTATGTATTTATAGATAATATATAAATATCTATCAATATATAATAGTTTATTAATTTATTTTTTGATCATTATTATATTTATATTTATATTTAGTTTATTAATATCTATCGATAAAATTGTTTATTTTTAATTTACATGATATTTAATTATTAAGTTTATTATAACAAAATATAATATTCACATTTGAAAAAAATTTAAAAATTATTATATTTATAAAGATTATAACCTTCAAAATTGATTAAAATTTGAAAATATTTTTTGTGTTATTTCATTATTTAAATAAAACATATAAACTACTAAATGCCTAAACACTTAAATCACTAAACTCCTAAACTCCTAAATACTTAAACCATTAAACTGGTATACCCTAAATAATTAATCATAAATCTCATTTTTATTTGTATTCATTATAATTTCAATATTCATTTTAATTATTTATTAGTTTATTTTTATAAAAATATTAATTGCAAATTAAAATTATGAATGAGACAAATATAATTTAAATAATTTATATTCATCAAAAAAATTTATAAGCATATAAAAAGAATCAAAAATTTAAAAATAAAAAATTATTATTTAGTAATATATTTTACATTGATTTTGAATCATTTTAGGTTTTGCAAAATTATTTTAATTAATATCTATCTAATTAATAATAGTTTATTAATCTATTTTATGATCAGTATTATTATATCGATCAAAAAAATTATTTATATTGAATTTACATGATATTTAATTTCATAATTATTATAATTAAATATTGTATTAACATTTGAATAAAAAAATAAAAATTATAATATTTTCAATGGTTATAACCTTGAAAATGAGAAAAATTCATAAAATTAATTTTTTTTTGTTATTTAATTATTTAAATAAAACCTATAAACCACAAAATACCTAAATACTTAAATTACTAAACTCCTAAACCCAGATACAGCTGCACAACACACACATAGCGACGGACCACAGTACACACGTGCACATATTCTTGTCCATTTTGGTGTAGCATTTAGAAGGGCCAGCAAGTCCTGGAAGCAGCCAGAGGTATGGGACGCCAGCTTATAGAGGGTCCCACTAGCAAGACGGGATGATAACATTCATACAACTGATGAGTAGAGCAAAGTGGTCAGCAGTAAACCCAGAAGTAGCTATATGTGGGTCCCACTAGCCCTATCATGTAGCAAAGAGGGCCACCCAACCATCGCCCAATAGGAGTAGCTGGTAATCCATGAATAATTGAAGAGCCGAAAATATCCGAAGCATCACCAAGCAGGCCTAGTAAGGAATGAAGTCTAGACCATCACACGGGAGCGAAAGATTCAAACTTGTAGTTTATGTTTGTAGTCCTATTTGTATTTTAGACTTTGTATGCACCAAGTACTTGTAGAGATGGATCATGAAATACTCACACACACAATCTTGTCTATTCTCTATGTAGCATGCAATGAGGGCAACTGCACGCATGAGTATCTCTAAGTGGGGCCCACTAATGCATTTTGTAAATACACATTAGGCGATGCTGCACTCCGAGGAGCAGAAGACCCATCTTTATAGTATTTTGTAATTTTACTTGTATTCTAGCTTGGTTGTACGTGTAGATAATTAGACTATGAGATGGACGTCATCACACATGCACACCGATGCATGCATATTTTTTGATATTTTGTCGGTGCAACATACAGCCACTTATTGGAGCTCGAGGAGGAAGCATTCTAACCCAAGAGATACTCTTTGAAGATCATTGGAGCAAAAGAATGTGGAATTCAGAGGTGAGAATGAATTTACAAAGTGTCGTGAAAATGGACATGTAGATTTATGGGTATTCACTTTTACTTGTATTCCATTGCATAGCAATGACATAGGCAAAAGCTTGATGCTGCATGTCACACACATGCACAATCTTATATTTGCATAGTTTTAATATGGTGCATCATTCAGGTTCCTCCAAAAGGCTTGGAAAAATCCAAATGGAAAGGACATAGTGCGCATAATGACTCAATGCCATCTCTGAAGTCCGGGAATTCCAGGTGATTTTAGTTGTATTCGTACGCTTAGAATTATTAGGCATTATGTTGTTTTATGTATTTTCTGCATAGAATCATTAAGGTGCGTAGTATTTGGTGGGCTGGCCTAAATTAATCAGCTTTTTAGTCTCTTGTAAGTTGTGTGCCTAAATGATAAATAATGTGTGTATTTTCCAAAAAAAAAACAAAAAAAAAACCATAAACCCTAAACTTTAAATCCTAAACCATAAACCATAAACTTTAACCATAATTCATAAACCCTAAATCCTAAATCTCATGTTTTGAACTTTTATAATCAAATGACAAATTGTTAAATTTAAATTGAAATTCACAACTTTTAGGAATGTCACGGATTTATCTTTTTGCATATGTAACACAAAGACATGACTCAAGGGGTGAGTTATGGATTCAGTCTCTTTCTTGCTTTAGATTATTATAGCTTTAGCAATGGTCATGATTGTATATTTTGTCTCTAAAACACAAAATCTTATCGATGAGAATATGCCATAACTTGTGTCTCTCTGTTGAACATATTGTTATGGCAGTAAGAATGATCATGAATACATATTTAATCACTATAATACTGGGTCACAGTATTGGATATGATCATAGCTAGTCATTTTATATTTAAGTTGCAAAGTCATTGCACTAGGAATGATTGTAACTTTGGACATTCCTCAAGAGCAAAAGTCATGACCCTAGAAATAGTTAAAGCACGAGTGCTACTCTTTATAACTTTCTATTTCTAAAATTCTTGGGATTGGAAATATCGTTATGGCTTTTTCCTTTGATTTGTGAGCTCAAGTGTCAATATGCTAGACTAATATTTTGAGCAATGATTAAAACCTTTTATACATTTGAATATGATTCATTTACACCTTTTTGGGTATTGTGAGCTTGTATACATAACTCATTTAATATAAAAACAAAGAAATGATACTTTTCATATCAATTAGGATATAAAAAAGGGGCTTAGACATGCCAATAAAATAATTTTTTTGATTCTTGATTGAAAGAGAGGCAATACTTCTTACCCTGCTAAAACTGCCCTGCGGCTAGTTTGTTTTAATAGGCTACAAGGTCGTTATTTTATTAGAAGTGAACTATGTTTTAAAAAATTTGCTTTGAGTGTGTGCATGAGAGATATTTTAGAAGAAATTATATAATCAATATAAATAGCATCCTCACCAACTAGCTATTTCAACACATAGGGGTACAACTTTGGTTTCGTCTGTTAGCGCACATGAGTCAAATACCTTTGATAGCCTAGTGATTCAACACCAAATATGATGAGACCTAATAGAGATAAAGTAAAAGCTCCTATTATTTTGGTTAGAACTTTAGCAATCATTCTAGAGTTGAGAGAGGAACAAAATAAATTATTTTAATTATTCAGTATAATTTAAATTTTTATTTTATTTATTTATTAGTTTATTTTTATAGAAATATTAATTACAAAATAAATTATTAGTGAGATGGATCTAATTTAAATTAAACTTGTATATCCTAAATAATAAAGAATAAATCTCATTTTTTTTATTTTAATTTTAAATATTCAAATTTAATTATTTATTTGTTTATTTTTATATAAATATTAATTACAAAATAAATTATGAGTTACACAAATATAATTTATATAAATTATTGTTCATCAAAATAATATAGATAACCATTTTAAAAGAAAAAAAAAATTTCAAAACAAAAAATTATTATATAGTACTATATTTCCCTTTGCTTCTGAATCATTTTAGGTTTTGTAAATATATTTTAATTGATATCTATCTTATTAATAATAGATTATTAAGTTATTTTTTCATCATTATTAGAATATTTATCAATAAAAATGTTTATATTGAATTTATATGATATATAAATATAATGATTATTATAACAAAATATTGTATTCACTTTAGAAAAAAATTTTAAAATTATTATATTTTCAAAGGTTATAACCTTTGAAAATGTCAAAAAAAATAAATTTTTTGTTATTTCATTTTTAAAATAAAAATTATAGATCATTAAATGCTTACTTACTTAAATCAGTAAGCTCATAAATCCCGAAATACCTAAATACATAAACCTTTTAACAGCTATATACTACTTAATAAATAATAAATATAATTTTTATTTCTATTTATTATAATTTTAAATATTAATTTTAATTATTTATCATTTAATTTTTCAAAAAATTATTTACAAAATAAATTTCGAGTGAGACAGATATTATTTAAATAATTTATTTTAATAAAAAAAATATATGCTTATAAAAAGTAGGAAAATTTTAAAAATTAAATATTATTATTTAGTAATATATTTTGATTTGATTTTGAATCATTTTGTGTTATTTAAATATACTTTTATTTATATTAATATTTTTAATAATAGTTTATTAATTTAATTTTTGATCATTATTATAATATCTATCCTTAAAATTATTTATATTGAATTTATATGATATATAATTAGTAAGATTAATTATACATGGTATTCACATTTCAAAAATTTTAAAAATTATTTTATTTTCAAAGGTTATAACCTTTGAAAATCAGAAAAAATGAAAAATATAATTTTAAATGTTTATTATATAAATAAAAGCTATAAACCACTAAATAATCAAACCATTAAACCGGCATACCATATATAATAAATCATAAATCTCATTTTAATTTGTATTCATTATAATTTTAAATATTCATTTTAATTATTTATTAGTTTATTTTTTATAGAAATATCAATCACAAAATAAATAATGAGTGAGACAAATATAATTTTAATAATTTATTTTAATCAAAAAAAATAAGCTTGTATAAAGAAGTAAAAATTTAAAAACAAAAAATTATTATTTAATAATATATTTTACTTTGATTTTGAATCATTATATATAGGTTTTGCAATTATATTTTAATTGCGATCAATCTTATTAATAATAGTTTATTAATTTATTATTTGATCATTTTAATATTCAAATAAATTGTCTTATAATTATTAAGTTATTATAACTAAATATTATATTTACATTTTAAAAAAATTTAAAAATTATTATATTTTCAAAGGTTATAACCTTCAAAAATGATAAAAAATCACATAAATAATTTTTTATTATTTTATTATTTAAATAATACTTATAAACCACTAAATGACTAAACATTTAAATCTCTAGACTCCTAAACCCCAAAACCCCCTAAATACTTAAACCATTAAACCTATATAACCTAAATAATAAATTATAAATCTCATTTTTATTTGTATTCATTATAATTTTAAATATTCATTTTAATTATTTTTTAGTTTATTTTTATAGAAATATTAATTACAAAATAAATAATGAGTGAGACAGATATAATTTAAATAAATTATTTTTTATGAAAAAAAATAAGCTTATAAAAATAAACAAAATTTCAAAAATTTAAAATTTTATTTAGTAATATAATTTACTTTGATTTTGAATTATTTTGGGTTGTGCAAATATATTTTAATTAATATCTATCTTATTAATAATAGTTTATTAATTTATTTTTTGATCATTATTATAATATATATTAATACATTTTTTTATTTTGAATCTACAACAAATATAATTATTAAGATTATTATAACTAAGTATTGTATTCATTTTAGAACTATTAAAAAATTATTATATTTTTAAAGGTTATAACCATTGAAAATCACGAAAATTCATAAAAATAAATTTTTTGTTATTTCATTGATTAAATAAAACTGATAAACAAGAAAATGTGTAAACATATAAATCAATAAACTCTTTAACCCCAAAACCACAAAAAACTTAAACAATTAAATAGTTATACCCTAAATAATAATTCATAAATCTCATTTTTTTGTATTCATTATAATTTTAAATATACATTTTAATTATTTATTAGTTTAATTTTATATAAATATAAATTAAAAAATAAATTATTAGTGAGACAAATATAATTTAAATAATTTATTTATCATCAAAAAATATATAGCCTTATAAATGGATACAAAAATTTTAAAAATTTAGAATTAATATTGTAATATATTTAACTTTGATTTTGAGTCATTTTAGGGTTTGCAAATATATTTTAAACAATATTTATCTTATTAATAATTGGTTATTACTTTTTTATCATCATTATTATTATAAATATCAATAAAATAGTTTATATTGAATTTATATTATATATAATTATTATGGACTAAACTCCTAAACCCCAAAGCCCATAAATAGTTAAAACATTAAATTAGTATTGTCTAAATAATAAATCATAAATCTCAGTTTTATTAGTATTCATTATAATTTTAAATATTCATTTTAATTATTTATCAGTTTATTTTTATAGAAATATTAATTACAAAATAAATTATTAGTGGGACATATATAATTTAAATAATTTATTTTTCATCAAAAAAAATTCTTATAAAAAGAGGCACGATTTTTAAAAAAAAATTATTATTTAATAATATATATTATTTTGATTTTGAATCATTTTAGATTATACTATTATATTTTAATTTATTTCATTCTTATAAATACAAATTTATTAATTTATTTATTGATCATTATTATAATATCTATCAATAAAATTATTTATATTGAGTTTACATTTAATAAAATTAAAATTATTATATTTTCAAAGGTTACAACCTTCAAAAATTAAAAAAAATCAAAAAATTAATTTTTTTGTTATTTCATTCTTTAAATTTTATATAATTAATTTTCATCAAAAAAATATGATAAACTTTTTAAAAGAAAAAAAAATTTCAAAACAATAAATTATTATATAGTAATATATTTTGATTTCTTCTAAATAATTTTAGGTTTTTTATTATATTTTAATTGATAGCTATCATATTAATAAAAGATTATTAATTTATTTTTTGATCATTAATAGAATATTTATCAATAATATTGTTTATATTGAATTTATATGATATATAAATATAATGATTATTATAACTAAATATTGAATTCACTTTTGAAAAAAATTTAAAAATTATTATATTTTCAAAGGTTATAACCTTTGAAAATATAAAAAAATAATAAAAATAAATATTTTGTTATTTTAATTTTTAAATAAAACCACAAACCACTAAATGCATACACAGTTAAATCAGTAAACTCTCAAAGCCCGTAATGCCTAAATACATAAACCATTAAACAGCTATAGACTTCTTAATAATTAAGAAATCTAATTTTTATTTCAATTTATTATAATTTTAAATATTCATTTTAATTATTTATTAGTTTATTTATATATAAATTTTTATTACAAAATAAATAGTGAGTGTGACAAATATAATTTAAAAAATTTATTTTTAATAAAAAAATATATACGCTTATAAAATTGTAAAAATTTAAAAATTAAAAATTATTATCGAATAATATTTTTTACTTTAATTTTGAATCAATTTGGGTTTTGTAAATATTTTTTAATTAATATCAATCTTATTATTAAATGTTTATTAATTTAATTTTTGATCATTATTATAATATCTATCAATAAAATTGTTTATATTGAATTTATATGATATATAATTATTAATATTATTATAACTAAATATTGTATTCACAATTCAAAAAATTTTAAATATTATTATATTTTGAAAGGCTATAACCTATGAAAATGACAAAAAATTAAAAATTATTTTTTTGTTATTTTGTAGTTTAAATAAAACCTATAAACCACTAAATGCCTAAAAACATGAATCGCTAAACACCTATACGACAAAACCTCTAAATACTGAAACTATTAAATTGGAATACATAAATAATAAATCATAAATCTCATTTTAATTTTTAGTCAGTATAATTTTAAATTTTAATTTTAATTATTTATCAGTTTATTTTTATAGAAATATTAATTACAAAAAAAATTATTAGTGAGACAGAAATAATTTAAATTAGACCGGTATACCATAAATAATAAATAATAAATCTCATTTTTTTCATTATAATTTTAAATATTCATTTTAATTGTTTATTTGTTTATTTTTATATAAATATTAATTAAAAAATAAATTATGAGTTAGACAAATATAATTTATGTAAATTATTTTTAATAAAAAAAATATAGATAAACTTTTTAAAATAAAAAGAATTACTAAACAAAAAATTAATATATAGTAATATATTTTGGTTTTCTTATGAATCATTTAATGTTTTGTAATTATATTTTAATTGATATCTATCCTATTAATAATAGATTATTAATTTATTTTTTGATCATTATTAGAATATTAATCACTAAAATTGTTTATATTGAATTTATATGATATATAAACATAATGATTATTATAACTAAATATTAAATTCGTTTTTAAAAAAATTTAAAAATTTTGATATTTTCAAAGGTTATAACCTTTGAAAATATCAAAAAATAATAAAAATAAATTTTTTGTTATTTTATTTTTTAAATAAAACTTATAAACCTCTAAATGCATACACAATTAATTCACTATACTCCTAAACCCCGTAATAACTAAATACATAAACCATTAAACCAATATATAGTACATAATAATTAATAAATCTAATTTTTATTTCTATTTATTATAATTATAAATGTTATTTAATTATTTATTAGTTTATTTTTATATAAATATTTATTACAAAATAAATTATGAGTAAGACAAATATAATTAAAATAATATACTTTTAAGAACAAAAAATATAAACTTATAAAAATAAGTAATACATAAAAAACATTATTATTTAGTAATTTATTTTAATTTGATTTTAAATAAATTTAGGTTTTGCAAATATATTTTAAATAATATCTATCTTCTTTATAATAGTTTATTAATTTATTTTTTGATCATTAATATAATATCTATCAATATAATTGTTTATATTGAATTTATATGATATATAATTATCAATATAATCAAAACTAAATATAGTATTCACATTTAAAAAAAATTTAAAAATTGTTATATTTTCAAAGGTTATAACCTTAAAAAATGAGAAAAAATAACAAAAAATAATTTTTTGTTATATCATTGTTTAAATAAAACTTATAAACCATTAAATACCTAAACACATAAATCTCTAAACTCTTAATCCCAGAAGCCCCTAAATACTTAAATCTTTTAACTCGTAAACCTTAAATATAATTTAAATAATTTATTGAAATATTAATTACAAAATAAATTATGAGTGATACAAATATAATTTAAATAATTTATTTTTTATCAAAAAATAAAAAATCTTATAAAATGAGGCAAAAACTAAAAAACAAAAAGTATTATTTAGTAATAAATTTACTTTGATTTTGAATCATTTAATTTTTGTAATTAAAATTTAATTTATATCTATCATATTAATAATAGTTTATTAATTTATTTTTTGATAATGGATATAATATCTATCAATAAAATTGTTTATATTTAGTTTATATTATATATTGTTATAATAATTATTATATCTAAATATTGTTTTCACATTTTTAAATAAATTTTAAAATTATTTTATTTTCAAAGGTTATAATCTTTGAAAATTTGAAAAAAATATCAAAAATAATTTATTTGTTATTTCATTGTTTAAATAAAACCTATAAACCACTAAATGCCTAAATACTTAAATGAATAACTTTTAAATCTCGAAAATCCTAAATAGATAATTTTTATAATCAGATATATCCTAAATAATAAACAATAATTATCATTTTATTTTTTTCATTATAATTTTAAATATTCTATTTTATTTATTTTTTTATTTATTTTTATATAAATATTAATTACAAAATAAATTATGAGATAGACAATTATAATTTATATAAATTATGATTCATAAAAAAGATATAGATAAACTTATTAAAAGAAAAAAAAATTAAAAACAAAAAATTATTATATAATAATATAATTTGCTTTGCTTCTGAATCATTATTGGTTTGTAATTATATTTTAATTGATATCTATCTTATTAATAATAGATTATTATTTTATTTTTTGATCATTATTAGAATATTTTAACATAAAATTGTTTATATTGATTTTATATGATATTTAAATATATTGATTATTATAACTAAATATTGAAATCACTTTTGAAAAAAATTTTAAAATTATTATATTTTCAAAGTTTATAACCTTTGAAAATATGAAAAAATAAAATTTTTTTTTTGATATTTCATTGTTTAAATAAAACCTATAAACCACTAAATGCCTCAACACTTAATTCAATAACTCCTAAATTCTAAAACCCTAAATAATAAATAAAAATCCTTTTAAACCGGTAACCCTAAATAATAAATAATAAATCTCAATATTATATTTTTCATTATAATTTTAAATATTCATTTTAATTATTTATTTGTTTATTTTATATAAATATTAATTACAAAATAAATTATGAGTTAGACAAATATAATTTATATAAATTATTTTTCATCAAAAAATATAGATAAACTTATAAAAGAATAAAAAATTTAAACACTAAAATTTATTATATAGTATTATATTTTGCTCTCCTTCTAATCATTTTAGATTTTGTAATTATATTTTAATTGATATCGATCTTATTAATAATTGTTTATTAATTTATTTTTTGATCATTATTAGAATATTTATCGATAAAATTGTTTATATTGAATTTATATGATATATAAATATAATGATTATTATAACTAAATATTGAATTCACTTTTGAAAAAAATTTAAAAATTATTATATTTTCAAGGTTATAACCTTTGGAAATATGAAAAAAATAATAAAAATAAATTTTATGTTATTTTATTTTTTAAATAAAACCTATAAACCACTAAATGCATATACTAGTTATATCAGTAAACTCCTAAACCCCGTAATGCCTAAATACATAAACCATTAAACCGCTATATACAACTTAATAAATTGAATTTATATTTCAATTTATTATTATTTTAAATATTCATTTTAATTATTTATTAGTTTATTTTTATAGAAATTTTTATATTACAAAATAAATTATGAGTGCGACACATATAATTAAAATAATTTATTTTTAATCTAAAAATATTTATACGATTATAAAAGAAGTAAAAATTTAAAAATTAAAAATTTTTATCCAGTAATATATTTTAATTTAATTTTGAATCAATTTGGGTTTTTTAAATACTTTTTAATTAATATTTATCTTATTATTTATAGTTTATTAATTTAATTTTTTATCATTATTATAATATCTATCAATAAAATTATTTATATTGAATTTTTATCATATATAATTATTAATATTATTATACCTAAATATTATATTCACATTTCAAAAAATTTTAAATATTAATTTATTTTTAATGGTTATAACCTTTGAAAATCAGAAAAAATCAATAAAATTTTTTTTTATTTTTTTTATATAAGTAAAACCTATAAACCACTAAATGCCTAAAAACATAAATTGATAAACTCTTAAACGACAAAACTCCTAAATAATCAAATGATTAAACCGGTATACCACATATAATAAATCATAAATCTCATTTTAATTTGTATTCATTATAATTTTAAATATTCATTTTAACTAGTTATTAGTTTTTTTAATAGAAATATTAATAACAAATAAATAATGTATTAGACAAATATAATTTTAATAATTTATTTTTAATCAAAAAAAAAATATAAGCTTATAAAAAGAAGTAAAAATTTTAAAACAAAAATGTATTATTTAGTAATATATTTTACTTTGATTTTGAATCATTATATATAGGTTTTGCAATTATATTTTAATTGCTATCAATCTTATTAATAAAAGTTTATTAATTTATTATTTGATCATTTTTATAATATATAATAATAAAATTATTTTTATTCAATTTAAATGTCTTATATTTATTAAAATTATTTTATTATTTAAATAATACTTATAAACCACTAAATGCCTAAAAATTTAAATCTCTAGACTCCTAAACCGCAAAACCCTCTAAATACTTAAACCATTAAACCTATATAACCTAAATAATAAATAATAAATCTCATTTTTAATTATATTCATTATAATTTTAAATATTCATTTTAATTATTTTTTAGTTTATTTTTATAGAAATATTAATTACAAATTAAATAATGAGTGAGACATATATAATTTAAATAAATTATTTTTTATGAAAAAAAATAAGCTTATAAAAATAAACAAAATTTCAAAAATTTAAAATTGTATTTAGTAATATAATATACTTATATTTTGAATTATTTTGGTTTCTACAAATATATTTTAATTAATATCTATCTTATTAATAATAGTTAATTTTTTATTTTTTATCATTATAATAATATATATTAATAAATTTTTTTATATTTTATTTTACAACAAATATAATTTTTAAGATTATTATAACTAAGTATTGTATTCGTATTTTATAACTATTAAAAAATTATTTTTTTTAAAGGTTATAACATTTAAAAATTACGAAAATTCATAAAAATAAATTTTTTGTTATTTCTTTGATTAAATAAAACCTATAAACACCTAAATGTGCAAACATATAAATCAATAAACTCATTAACTCCAAAACCACAAAAAACTTTAACAATTAAAAATTTATATCATAAATAATAAATCATAAATCTCATTTTATTAGTATTCATTATAATTTTAAATATACATTTTAATTATTTATTAGTTTATTTTTATAGAAATATAAATTCAAAAATAAATTATTAGTGAGACAAATATAATTTAAATATTTTATTTTTCATCAAAAAATATATAGGCTTATAAATGGATACAAAAATTTAAGAATTTAAAATTAATATTTCGTAAAATATTTCACTTTTATTTTGAATCATTTTAGGTTTTGAAAATATATTTTAAACAATGTTTATCTTATTAATTATTGTTTATTACTTTTATATGATCATTATTATAATATATATCAATAAAATAATTTATATTGAATTTATATGATATATAATTATTATGATTATTATAACTTCATAGTATATTCGCTTTTCAAGAAAAAAATTATAAATTATTATATTTTCAAAGGTTATAACATTCAAAAATGAGAAAAAATAACAAAAAATAAATTTTTTGTATAAAAGCTATAAACCACTAAATGACTAAATTCTAAAATGACTAAACTCCTAAACCCCTAAGCCCATAAATACTTAAAACATTAAATTAGTATAGTCCAAATAATAAATCATAAATCTAATTTTTATTAGTATTAATTATAATTTAAAATATTCACTTTAATTATTTATCAGTTTTTTTATAGAAATATTAATTACTAAATAAATTATTAGTACGACATATATAGTTTAAATAATTTATTATTCATTAAAAAATGCTCATAAAAAAGGCAAATTTTTAAAAATAAATAATTATTATTTAGTAATATAGCTTATTTTGATTTGAATCATTTTAAATTTTACAATTATATTTAATTATATCATTCTTATAAATACTCGTTTATTATTTTATTTATTGATCATTATTATATATTTATCAAAAAAATTATTTATATTGAGTTTACATTATATATAATTATTAAGATTATTAGAACTAAATATTATAATCACATTTAAAAAAAATTAAATTTATTATATTTTCCTAGGTTATAACCTTCAAAAATTAAAAAAAAATCAAAAAGTTAAATTTTTTATTTTATCATTCTTTAAAAAAAACTATAAATCAGTAATGTCTAAACAATTAAATCACTAAACTCATAAACCACAAAACACCTAAAAACTTAATCATTAAACTGGTATGCCTGAATAATAATAATAAATATCAATTTTATTGTATTCATTATAATTTAAAATATTCATTTTAATAATTTAGTAGTTTATTATTATAGAATTATAAATTACAAAATAAAATATGAGTAAGACAAATATATATTAAATAATGTATTTTTTATAACAAAAATATAAACTTATAAAAAAGCAAAACATTAAAAAAATTATAATTTAGTAATATATTTTACATTGATTTGAATAAATTTAGATTTTACAAATACTTTTTAAATAATATCTATTTTATTAATAATAGTTTATTAATTTATTTTTTGATCATTATTATAATTATAGCAAGGTAATTATTATATTGAATTTAAATGAATTATATTTATGAAGATTATTATAAATAAATATTATATTACATTTGAAAAAAATTTAAAAATTTTTATATTTTCAAATGATATAACCTTCAAAAATTAGAAAAATAAAATAAATAAATTATGTTATATCATTG
>JAREIK010016023.1:0-5000 GCA_029783825.1 Sapria himalayana
TATGTATTTGTCTATCTATCTATCTATCATACTATCTATCTATTATTCTATATTTCTATTTATCTTTTTTATATCTATTTATATTTTAATATATTTTTCTATATATATATATATATATATATATATATATATATATATATATATATCTATCTATCTATATGTCTATTTATTAAGGTCTTTCTTTCAATTTTGTCTATCTTTCTATATGTCTATCATCTATCAAACAATTGATATCTTCTTTATCTTCATTCTATCTAACTATATGTCTATTTTTCAATTAGTCTATCTATTTGCCTTTCTATCTGTTTATCTATGCAACTATATGTCAATATATATATCAATCAATCTATTTATCTATATTTCAATCAATCTATATATATGTGCCTATCTACCTTTCTATCTATCATTCTATCTAACTATATGTCTATTTGTCAATTATTGTTTCTATTTGCCTTTCTATCTGTTTAACTATGTAACTATATGTTAATATATATATCAATCAATCTATTTATCTATATTTCAATCAATCTATATCTATGTGCCTATTCTACATTTCTATCTATCTATCTATATATCTATGTATCTATATGTTTATATGTTAATCTATCTGTCTATCTATCTGTCTATCAATCTATTAATCTAACTGTCTATCCCTCTACCCATCTAATTTTTTATCTATCTTTTCTATGTGACTAACTGTCAATAAATCTTTATGTCTATCTATATGTGTAGAAGTCTATTTGACTACTTGTTTATCTAACAACTTATCAATCTATTTATCTGTATATCTATATAACTATCTAATTGCCTAACTCTCTAGTTGTATATCTATCTAACTATATAATTGACTTTATATTAATCACTTTCTATCTATTAGTATATCAATCTATCTATCATTCTATTTGACTATCTATCAATCTATCTATTTTTTATTCATATATATATATATATCTGTGTGTGTGTGTGTGTGTTTATCTAACTATCTATCTATCTATCAATCTATTTATATATCTATGTGACCATCAATCTATATATCAATCTATCTTTCAGATTATATGCCTATCTGCCTATATGTCTATATGTCTATTTATCTATATATATCTCACACTATTTATTTATCTACCAAATATCTATCTGCGTATATGCCTATATATAGATCTACCTATTTTTCTATTTATTTTTATATCTACCATTCAAACAATCTATATATATTTCTATCTATTTATCTTTCTTTTTGTCTATCTTTATATCTATCTATATATTTATTTATGTGTCTTTCTATATATATATGTGTGTGTGTGTGTGTGTGTGTGTGTGTCTGTATTTATTTATATGACTTTTTTTCTATAAGTCTATCTTTTTATCTATCGATCTATCAATCTGTTTATCATTCAATCTGTCTATATGTGTATTTTTATTTCTATATATATGGATATCTATCTATCTATATATCTCTCTTTCAATCTATTTGTTTATCTATCTATCTATCTATCTGCCTCTCTGTCTATTTATCTATTTGCCTTTATATCTATCAATATATCTATCTTTTGATTTATCTACCTATTTGTCTATATGTCTATATATTTAAATGCCTATCTTTCTATTTATCAAACTATCAATTTGTCTTTTATCTAATTTTCTATATATATATATATATATATATATATTTATCTATCTATCTAGGTATCTATATATCATTGTATATGTCTATTTGTGCAACTATCTATCTATCTATCATGTTTGTCTATCTATTTATTTGTATATCTATTTATCTATTTTTTTGTCCATCTGCAAATATATGTATATGTATATCTATTTATCTATCTATTTTTGTATCTATCAATCTATCAATGTATAAATCTTGTATGTGTTTATCTATCTATCTTTCTATTTATCTGACTATCTAATTGTGTTTTAGTCTATAAGTCAGTCTATCTATCTTTTTAGCTATATCTTTATCTCTCTATAAGTCAATCAATCAATCAATCTGTCTATCTACATATCTATTTATCTATTTATCATTCTAATAGTCAATCTGTCTATCTACCTCTGTATATATCTATCTATAATTCTGTCTATCTACGTGCCTCTCTATTTATCTATCTTTTTGACTATCTCTCTATCAGTGTATTTTTCTATGTGTCTATCTATCTATCTGTCTATATGACTTTCTATCTATTTTTCTATCTATTTATTTATCTATCTGTCAATTAGTTTATGTATTTGTCTATATGCCAATCTATAGTTCTATCTATCTATCTGTCAATCTATTTTTATACATATCTATCTATCTATATATCTATATATCTGTCTATTATTCTATCTATGAGTCTATAAATCTATCAGTATAACAATCTATCTATCTCTCTTTCTATCTAAATGTCTGTGTAGCTGTCTATAGATTTATCTTTCAACTTCTACATTTTCCTTTTTGTATATCTCTTTATCTATTTATATGTCTATCTTTCTATCTATATTTGTGTATTATCTATCTTTCTATCTGTTTATCTATCTATCTTTATATCTATATATGTATCTATCAATGTGTCAATCTATCTATCTATCGATGTATATGTATATTTATCTATCTATCAGTCTATCTGTTTATTTGCTGAGCTGTCTATTTGTCTATCAACTATATATCTTTCTACTAATCTGTATATCTATTTTTCTATATATATGTCTATAAGCCTATATATCTCTCTCTATCTATCTAACTATCTATCTGCCTAAACATCTGTCTATCTAATGATCTTTCTACTTATCTATCAATCTATCTATTCACTATCTATCTATTTATCTATATGTATATTTATCTGTCTATATATCTTCTTATCTATCTATTATCTTTATGTTTATATATCTATGTATATATCTATGTATCTATATATCTATTTATCTATCTCCCTATCTATGTTTATATCTATCTATCAGTCTATCTTTCTATTTATCTATTTTTTTATCTATCTATCTATCTATCTATCTATCTATTTGCATATTAGCCTATCTATATAACATCTAATAATCTATTTTGTAATCTATCTATTTCTCTATCTAACTTTCAAACTTTCTATCTATCAAACTATATATCTATCTGACCATCAATCGATCTAACTATCTACCTATCAATCTATATGTTCATTTGTCTATCTATCTATCTATACATATGTCTAACTATATAATGACTATCTATCTATCTTTCTATTTGGCTATCCATCTATCTTTTTGTTGATTTATCTTTTTATCTATCTTTTTTTCTATCTCTCTATGTCTCTATCTATTTATATATTTATCTATCTTACTATATGTAAATCTCTATATCTATCAATTTGTCCATCATTATATATGTCTATCTATCTATCTATCTATATATAAGTC
Organism: Sapria himalayana; assembly: GCA_029783825.1. Classification (NCBI taxonomy): domain Eukaryota; kingdom Viridiplantae; phylum Streptophyta; class Magnoliopsida; order Malpighiales; family Rafflesiaceae; genus Sapria; species Sapria himalayana. The sequence continues at coordinate 3,379 of JAREIK010016023.1, forward strand.
TATATGTCAATCTGTCTTTCTGGCTATCTATCTATTTATTTATCTTTCTATATATTTTTCTATGTATATATCTATTAATCTATAAATCTATCTATATGTATATCTAACTATCTATGTATCCATCTATCTATCTGTTATTTATTTATCTTTCATTAAGTCTATCTATCTATTTACCTATCTACTTATCTACTTATATGTCTATCTATCTATCTATCTATTTATCTAATTATCTATCTATCTATCTGTAAATCTGTCTATTTATTTTTTGATATGTCTATCTATCTATCTATCTCTTTATATGTCTATCAATCTATTTTTCTATCTATCTAGCTTTCTATCTATATATTAGACTATTTTTTTATCAATCTATATTTCTATCTATGTATTTATCAATCTATAATTTTATAAATATATGTATCTATCTATTTATTTATTTATTTTTCTATCTATTTAACTATCTAACTATCAATCTATTTATCTATCTAACAATATAATATATGTTTCTGTTTATATGTCGATCAATCTATCTATTTAATTGTCTATCTATCTATATATCTATCTATCTATCTATCTATCTATGTATGTATTTGTCTTTCTTCCAATCTATTTATATATCTATCTTTCTTTATGAATATATATATATATATATATATCAGTCTATTTGTATATCTATCTATATATCTACTTATCTACCTATATGCCTATCTATCTATCTGTCTATCTATTTATCTATCTATATGTTTATCTATCTTTGTATCTGTCTATTTATCTATCTATCTATCTATCTATCTATATGTCAAATTAATATGGTAGTCTATTTGTTCATCTATCTATCTACTTATATATCTATATACCAACCTATCTATTAATTTATCTTTCCAACTATCTATCTATCTTTTTGTCTATATGTATTTATGTCTATATATATATATATATATTATTTATTTATTTATCTATCTTTCTATTTATCGATATATTTATTTGTCTATCTATTTGTCTAAATATATATGTATCTATCTATCTCTCTATTTATCTATCTGTCAATCTATCTATATGCCTATTGGTCTATCTATTTGTCTATCTATCTATCTATTTGCCTATATGTCTATCTATCTATCTATATATTTATCATTCAATCAATCTATCTATATATCTATCAATTTTTTTTTCAATTTATTTATCTATTTATCTATAAATCTTTTTATCTATATATCTATGTGTCTATGTGTCTATCTATCTATATCTATATCTGACTAATAATCTAACTCTCTATCTCACTATCTAACTATCTATCTATCTTTTTATGTGTCTATCTATCTATATGTCTATATGTTTATCATCTATATGTGTATAAATGTATATGTCTATTAGTCTATTTTTCTATCTATCAATTTATCAATCTATTAATTTGACTATCTATTTTCTAACTAAGTAACTGTCTATATATCTATCTCTATCTATCTAACTATCTAAATGTATATCTATATATCTCTATATCTATCTATTTATGTGTATAGGTCTCTATTTGTCTAACTATCTACCTATCTTTTATCTATATATCTATATGATTTATTTTTCTAACTGTTTATATGTTTAGTTATCTATCAATCTATGTGTCTATT
>JAREIK010016023.1:10000-72972 GCA_029783825.1 Sapria himalayana
TATATGTACATATATACTACAAAAAAAACAAATTCAAATCCCCAACCCTGATGTCCCTAGCCATAAAGTCATATTCATTGCCAACGAGATCACCACAAACCATAGATTCCAAAATATCAAATGTCATAAAATCATAGTTCAAGGGTGGAATGACATTAGGTGCCTATGAAATGTTAGAAATGCACATTTAGTAATTATCTAGTATTCACTACTTGATAGAGATATCTTTAACTCGAATATCTAAAAACACATATCTAAAAACTCATTATGTAGTATTCACAGTAAATATGTTTATTTCATATTAAACTATAAAATTTTTTAAAAAATAAAGCTTTGTGAATAGGAATGTGCCTTAGGCACTACCTAGGCTAGGAATTCCTTGCCTTGGTAGTTTATTACACACACAATGCAAACATGTGGACCATTATATGTGTATGCACACATGAAATATTATATTATAATATATGTTTCTTTTTCTCTTTACCTCATTAACATCTAAAAATCTTAATATATAAATTAATAGAACATATATATGTGCAATGTGAATATATAATTCTCATTGTATTAAGGCAACCTACATATGTTAATGGCCATTACCATCTAGCTCATTACCATCATCCTTGATACCAATGTTTATATCACATAGCTTCACTGCTTGCTCCTGAGTAATCATAGGTTGCAAGGAGTCCCTATTATTTGCTAAATCAAACTTGTCGAAAAAAATATCAAGAGCTAATAGTGAACGAATACATGATGTGGTACCACAAGGGGCACCAACGGTGCTTAATGCTGGACAACTATTGCTAGTACTACTAAAAAACACATAATGGTGCTTGCACACAACCAACTCACAATTTATGGCAAACAAACATATGCTTAGAAACACAGAATATGGAACAACATGAGAATCAATTAGTAATAGCTATAACTTAAACTTCATTAACAAGATCAATAAAATGACCATATTCTAGAAGTAAAGTGTGCTCGCCATAGCTCATATTGATGAGATCGCATTTATGCTGCATAAAAGCAAGTGTTTTCACCATTTGAATGTCATTATCTAGAGTAAATATGAATGACTAATAAAAGTTAACTGACCTCCATTGTAGTCTGTCTTGCATTAATAGGGTGCCACATCTTGTAGCAGTATGGCATGTGCCATATGATAGTGTTAGAGTGGATGTGTGTGTGGAAAGGTTGTAGGCAGTTATATGCATGTAGTGTGGCATTTTTTGTGAGAAGTGTGGGCAAGAAATAAAATAGTGTGTTATGGCAGTGTACAAAATATGTATAGTGGTGAAAAATTAAAAATAAAATAATAAAAATGATTTACTATGTGAGTTATATTTTGGCTGAAAGATATTTTGGCTGCACCAATTTGTGTTGGCTCACACTAAAGGAAGTAATCTAGTTTTCTTCTAGTCACTTCTGGCTCTCATCTTCTTGATGCAGGCTCAAACTGCATCAATTTTACGGCTCAAACTGCATCAACACAGATACATAAACTCTCATTTCCCAATAGAAACAATTCAAAAGAAAAATCAAAATCAAAATCAAAATCAAAAATAAAATAAAAAACAAAATAAAAAACAAAATTAAAAGCAAAACTAAAAACAAAATCAAAATCAAATACCAAAACCTGTATGGACATGTGACACTTGAAGTCATCAACTTCCAAAATAGTTGCCATGTTTGCATAGAAGATGTCCTACAAAGAATCATGGATAGGTTAGTCAGCCAAGCAAAGAACAAAACTAGAATCAAGAATAACGATGCCACCAAATAAATCTCTTCCTGTTTAGCTACACATATAAAAAATCTTGTGCCCGAAAGTTACTCATTATTCCTTCTTCATGAAGTGAAGAGATAAGAGCTTTGAGATTGCAAAACCAGTAAAAGACTTGCAGTGAAGTAGCTCTTTCAACTTATCATCACATCTTTTTTTTATATGATGAATCCTTTTTAAAAACAATAAATTTTAATGATTAATTGAAATTGAAGAATAGCACCATAGATTATCATCGGGGTGAGGTGAAGACAATGAATGTTGGCAACCTGTAGATTATTTTTTTATATAGTTCCACATCTTCTTTACAACATCAGAATAAGATAATGCATCTTCACATATACCAAAACATTTTATGAGAGCATATGAAAGAGGAATAGGAAGCTAGAAATCTAGAATTAACTTTGCATACATTTATGTATAACTATATATAACTACTAATATGAATATATATATATATATATATATATATATATATATCAATATTTTTAACTATATAAATCTATTTATAACTAAATATAATATAGGTATAAGAACATATAACTATAAATAATTGTCTTTTACAATATGTATAGCTATAAAGACATTATAGATAACTATATTTAAATATATAATTAACAAAATATATTTAATATACAATTTTATATATTAGTATATAAAAATGTATTTAAATATATCTAGGCCTATACATAATTATATGTATAAATATATTAAATTATATAAAATATATATATACCTGCATGTATAAATATAAGTATACCTATATATGTAACTATATGTATAACAATTTGTAATTATATTTATAGTTACATGTATAACATCATACAACATTATGTTTAACTATATGTGTATAACTATATATAATTATTTGTATAACAATATAAAACATATATATCGAAATATAACTATATTTGTAATTATGTATACATCTATGTAAATCTATATATTTGTTTATAACTTTGTATACATTTATGTATAACTACATATAACTACTTGTAGGAATATATATATATATATATATATATATATATATAACTATATCTTTAACAATATAAATCCATTTATAACTAAATATAATATGGCTATAAGAACATATAACTATAAATAATTGTCTTTTACTATATCTATAACTATAAAAACATTATACAAAACTATATTTAATTATATAATTAACAAAATATATTTAATATACAATTTTATATATTAGTATATAAAAATGTATTTAACTATATCTATGCCTATACATAACTATATGTATACATATATTAAATTTTTTGAAAAAATATATATACCTGCATGTATAAATATAAGTATAACTATATGCGTAACTATATGTATAACCACATGTTACTATATTTATAATTTCATGTATAACAATATACAACATTATGTTAACCTATGTGTATAACTATATATAAATATTTGTATAATTATATAAAACTCTATATAATAAAATATAGTTATATTTGTAACTATGTATACATATATGTAAATCTATATATTTGTTTATAACATTGTATACATTTAGGTATAACTACATATAACTACTTGTATGAAAATATATACATATAACTATATTTTTAACTATATAAATCTATTTATAACTAAATATACTATAGGAATAAGAACATATAACTATAAATAATTGTCTTTTACTAATTGTATAACTATAAAATAATTATACATAACTATATAAAAATGTATAATTAACAACTTATATTTAATATTTATTTTTATATATTAGTATATAAAAATGTATTTAACTATATCTATGCCTATACATAACTATATGTATAAATATATTAAATTATATGAAAAATATGTATACCTGCATGTATAAATATAAGTATAACTATATGTGTAACTATAAGTATAACCACATGTAACTACATTTATAATTAATGTATAACAACATACAATATTATGTTCAACTATATATGTATAACTATATATAAATATTCGTATAACTATGTAACACTTTATAATTATATATAACTATATTTGTAACTATCTATACATATATGTAAATCTATATATCTGTTTATAACTTTGTATACATTTATGTATAACTACATATAACTACTTGTATGAAATTATCTATATATAATTATATGTTTAACTATATATAACTCTATTTTTAACTATACATACCATAGGTATAAGAACATAAAACTATAAATACTTTTCTTTGACAATATGTATAACTATAAAAACAATACATAACTATATTTAAATATATAATCGACAACATATATATTAATATATACATGTTTATATATTAGTATATAAAAATATATTTTACTATATCTATGCCAATAGATAACTATATGTGCGCACATATAAATTTATATGAAAAAATATATATACCCACATATATAAATATAAGTATAACTATATGTGTAACTATATGTATTACAACATGTAACTATATTTATAATTACTATATAACATACAACATTATGTTTAACTACATGTGTATAACTATATACAAATATTTGTATAACTATGTAACACTCTATATAATTAAATATAACTATATTTGTAATTATGTATACATATATGTAAATTTATATATTTGGTTATAACTTTGTATATATTTATGTATAACTAATTATAACTACTTGTATGAATATATCTATATATAACTATATGCTTAACTATATCTAACTATTTATAACTACATATACTAGTTATATAATAACATATAATTATACATGGAATATTACAAATTTTTTGTGCTAACTTGAAATTAAATGGAAAAAGATATAATATCAACAATATCTAAGCACATAGCTTTGATCCGATATAGCATGCTATTGAAATAAGTGTCGTACTCTTACGTAATCCAACCCCTTGGGCCTCTGGCTCATATATGAGCTTATATATGATAAAAGATGTAATATATGATAGGTTTGTATAGAAGAAATTTGTTTGTTCTTTTATGTATTTCCTCATTCTAACACTACATTCTCTGTGTGTCTCTCTCTCCCTCTATCATTCTGTCTGTGATATTCTCTCTCTCTCTCTCTCCCTCTTTTTGTGTCACTCATTTTCTCTCTCTCTTTCTTGCTATTTTCTTTCTTGTACTATTTCTTTTTTGCTTTCTCTTTCTATATCCCTCTCTCTCTCTCCCGCCCTCTCTCTCTTTCCCTTTCTCTCTTTATCTCTCTTCCCCCTTTCTCTCCCTCACCTTTCTCTCTTTATCTCTCTTCCCCCTTTTCTCCCTCACCTTTCTCTCTTTATCTTTCTTCCCCCTTTCTCTCTTTATCTCTCTTCCCCCTTTCTCTCTATTTCTTTCTATCCTTTCTCTCTCTCTCTCTTTCCCTCCTTTCTCTCTCTCAACAAAGAAGTACAGACATAGCTATTGCACCAGCATTCCAAAAAGATGACATAAATAATAGTGAGCATGTGCATGTAGATGATCTAGTAAATTTGTGTGACTCAAATGGTGGCCTAATAGAAATAGAAGATGATCAATTTCTATCTGAAGATTAGTTGGAACTTCCATCAGAATCTGACGAAATGTCAGAAGATCAATTAGAGAATGATAGTGATGTTGATAATAAAATTGCTATAATTTTATTATAATATTAAACTATCAAAAAAATTTATATTTTGATGAAATCTATTGGTGTGTTTTATTATAAAATGCATGGTTATTTATCATATCTCTGATTATTTGTTCTATATTTTTTTATAGTAGATGGAGCCTAAAGGATGTGGCATGGTGGAGGTGGACGTGGAAGTAGTAATGGACAAAATTTATCTAGTATTTTATACCATGTTGCAAATTAATTTCCATCTCAGCCCACCATATCCAGACTTAAACATCACAAACATCATCTCCATTTCTATCATGATCACTATCATTGACACATTTTACTATCACCTTTATCAGATATATGCCCACCACCCATTGTCCTTCCTACAAACACTTTTGATCCATCACTATCTAGTACATTACATTTTACACTGATAGTTCCCCCATTTACAAAACCATCAACATCATCAAATGTTGTGTCTTCTTCTGCATTCAGTGTTAAGTTTGTAATTGAAAATGTGGATGAGAGGTATAAGAAATATTTAAATATTACTTGAATAAAATATTATGATGATCCTATTTGTGGTTTTTTTAATATATAGTTATGATTTGCTTTTTTTTCAATGTTATTTATATATTTGTACAATTTTATTTTGTGATATTTTTATATATAGAATCAGTGCACATCAGCACTCAAATTTGATGGAAAGATAAATTCATTATAGGAGAGCAAAGCTACTGAACCGTATTCTGATTTTGTCCAAAATTGAAGAATATAAAAGAAAGGCCTAATTTAATATCTGAGGATGACTTGCCTGAGTGGCTTAAGTATTGGGAGGAGCCAGATGTAAAGAAAAAATCAGAGATTACCAGTAAAAATTAATGAACAGAAGTAGTCAGACAAGGTACAAGAATGTCTAGCCACACAGGAGGGTCAAAGTCGAGCATTGAGCATGCTCAAGATTTGGTATAATTTTAAAATTTTAAATATTTATATATTTAGTGGTTGTCCTAATAGTCTAAATAAATTTATTCAGTGCATGGTTTTATTAATTTTGTTAAATTTTTTATCATTTGTTATTTTATGACTTAATAAATATATACACCAGGCTAGAAAATTGGGTCGAGATCTTAATTTTTATGAGATTTTCATGAAGATGCATGTGTAGAAAGTAGATGGTCAGTTTCCTGACAACAAGTCTCAGATGATTGCTGTAAGAATCTGTTATATTAATAAAATATAATAATAATATAGTAAATTTTGAAAGTTATTTGTAATGTAAAATATAAAACTATTTATGTATATCTATAATAGTATTTTTTTCTGTTTTATCACAGAAACTAATGGAGGAATGTGTGACAACTGCTTGTCAACAAGTCTCAGGGATTGAGCGATGCCGATGGTCTGCCCGGCTCAGGCCCAAGAACGTCATTGTAGCATGCCGTGCTAGGCCAGGCACAGCATAATCATATTGTGCCTCATGTAGGGCTGGGTCAGCTGAGCCTATTTGACACCTCTAATCTATCTATCTATCTTTCTGCTAGTCTATCTATCTATTTATTTTTCTATCTATCTGTATATCTATCTGTCAATATACTCGGCTACCTATTAATTATCTATCTATCTATTTATCTATATATCTATATATTACTCCATCTATTTATCTATCCATCTATCTGTCTATCTATAAATGTGTTAAATTTCTTTATATCTATCTATAAATCTATCTTTCAAACATTCTATTTATCTGTCTATCTATCTATCTTTCTATCTATCTATTTATCTTTTTATCTATCTATCTGTTTGTCTCTGTACATGTCTATTTCTGTATCTTTCTTTATTTCTCTCTATCTATCTGACTCTCTATATATCTATCTATCTATCAATATGTTGGTCAAGATATCTATCTATCTATATGTCAGTCTATCTATCTATCTTTCAATCTATCTATTTATCAATTTTTCTATTTATCTTTCTATCTATTTTGTCATGTATCTTTTTATATTTCTATTTGTCTATCTATCTCTTTATCTATTTGTTTATCTATCTATCTATCAATTTGTATATCAAAATACCTATCAATCTATCTAATAATCTCTCGATCAATAAGTCTCTCAATTTGTCTATCAATCTATTTATCAATTAGTCTATCAATATATCTATCTATGTGTTTATAAATTTAACTCTCTATATGTCTATAATTTTGTCTATCTATATATCTATCTATCCAACTTTTTATTTGTATGTCTATCTGCCAATATATCAATTTATCTATCATTATATGTATCTATATGTCTATCTATGTGTATATCTTTCTGTCTATCTATATGTCTATCTATCTATCTATCTAGCTATGTATCTATCTATCTATTTGTCTATCGATTTGTCTATATAAATGTCTATCAATCTATCGATCTATCTATATATATGTTTGTCTAACTATATGTATATCAATCTCTCTATCTATTTGTCTAGCTATTTGTCCATAGTTATGCCTATATACATGTTTATATTTTTATCTATAATCTATTAATATATTTGTCTATTTATCTATCTAATTATCTTGGTATCAATCTGTCTATCTATCTATCTATGTATCTATCTATCATTCTATATATCTATTTGTCTATCTATTTGTAAATATCTCAATTTATCTATCTATCTTTATATCTATCTAATAATCTATATATATATATATATATGTGTGTGTGTGTGTGTGTGTGTGTGTGTGTGTGTGTGTATCTATCTATCTATATATCTGCCTATCTTTTTGACTATCTATATGTCAATCAATCTATCTATCTATTTGTCTATCAATCTGTCTATCTATCTATCTATCTATATATCTGTCAATCTAAGTGTTTACCTATTTGTCTATCAATAAGACAATCAATCTTTTTATCAAACTGTCTGTCTAGCTAGTTATCTATCTATCTAACAATCTATCTATCTATCTATATTACTATCATACTATATGTCATTCTATCTGTCTATCTATCTTTAAAACTAATTATCTATCTGTCTATCAATTTGTCTATTTATCTATTAATCTATCTATCTATCTATTAGTCTATCTATCTATCTATATATTTTTCTATTTATAAGTATATCTATCTATCTATATTTTTGTCTATTTATCATTTATCTATCTATCTATCTACCTACCTATCTATCAATTACCTACCTATCTATCTGTCTATCAATGTATCTTTCAGTCTATCTATCTATCTATCTATTTGTCTATATATATATATATATATCTGTCTGTCTATCTATCTGTCTATCTATCAATCAATCAATCTGTCTATCTATCTGTCTATCTATATGTCAATCTATCTGTCTATCTATCTATCTATCTATATGTCTTTCTATCTGTTGATCTATCTATCTGTCGATCTATCTATCTATCTCTCAATCTATCTGTCAATCTATCTATCAATCTATCTGTCTATCTATCTGTCTATCTATCTAATTATCTATTGATATGTCAATGTATCTATCTATCATTCTACTTTTCTATTTGTTATCTTTCTATATATCTATCTATCTATTATTCTATCTTTTTCTCTATCTATCTATATATCTATCTATTTATCTATCTAAATGTTTATCTATTTATTAATCTATTTGTCCATCTATCTGTCAATCTATCTTTCTATTGATCTATCTAATTATCTATATGTCTATCTATCATTCTATCAATCTCTTTATCAATCAATCAATCAATTTGTTTATCAATCTCCTATTAATCTATATAGCATTCTATGTATCTATTTGTCTATCTATATATCTATCTATCTACCTATGTGTCTATCTATCTTTCTATGTGTCTATCTATTTGTCTATCTATATATCTATCTATCTATCTGTACGTATGTCTGCTAGTCTTTCTATTTATATATCTATCTATGTCTATCTATCTATCACTTTATCTGTCTATGTATTAGGCTATCTATCTGTCTATGTATCTATCTATCTATGTATTTATTTGTCTATCTAGCTATCTATCTATCTATAAATATATCACTTTATCTATCTTTCTATCTATTTATCAATCTAACTTTCTATCTATATGTCTATTTATCTATCTATCTATCTATCTGGCTATCTATCTATCTATTTCTCTATATATCTATTTATTTATTTGTTTATTTTCTATATATCTATATATCTTTCTACATATTTATGTATAAATCTATCAATCTATCTATATATTTATCTATCTATCTATTTATATATATCTTTATATATCTATCTAATAATAATTCAAACTATCTATCTATGTATCTATTTGTTGATATGTCTAACTATCTAGTTGTCGATCAATTTATCTATCTTTTTGTCTATCTATCTAACAATAAATAATTTTATCAATCTATCTATAAATTTGTCTATTAATTAATCAATCAATCTGCCTACAAATCTTTACATCAATCAATCTATCTATTTTTCTATCTATCTATCAATCTTTTTATCTATCAATCTGTCTATTTTTTATATATCTATGTAATTATATGTCTATTAATTTTTCTATCACCCTGTCTATCAAATTATCAATTAATCTATCTATAAATTTATTTATAAATGTTTATATCATTCAATCTTCTATGAATCTATATATCAATTTATTTATCTAACATTTTATGTAATGATCTATCTATCTATTTTCATTCTTTCTATCTTTTTGTTTATCTATCATTCCATCTTTCTATCTATCAATCTTTCTATATATTTATTAATTTATCTTTCACTCTATCTTTCTGTCTATCTATCAGTATATTTATATGTATATCTATCTTTCATTATATTTGTCTGTCTATCTATTTGTCTATCTATCTATCTATTTTTGTGTCAAATGATCTCACTATCAAATTATCTACCTATGTGTCTATCAATATGTCTATCTATCTGTCTATCAAACTTCTATCAATTTGTCTATCGATCTGTCTATAAATCTTAGTATTAATCTATCTATCTATCTATATATGTATCTATGTGTCTTTCTATCTGTCGATATTTTTATATGTCTATATGTACATCTATCTATCTATCTCTCTATTTATCTATCTATCTATCTATCTATTTACCTTTCTAACTATTTGTCTATATATTTGTCTATCAATCTATCCATGTATCTATCTATCTTTCTATCTATATATCATATTTATTTGTCTATCTATTTTTTTTCTATCTGTCTATTTATCTATATATCTATTTATTTATCTGTCAATCTATTTGTTTATATATCTGTCTATCTTATTATCTATATATATGTTTATCTATCTATCAGTCTATTAATCTGTTAATTTAACTATCTTTGTATCCAGCTATCTATCGATCTAAGTTTCTATCTATCGTTTTATCTATCTATTTATTCTTCTATCTATATATCTATATATATCTTTATTTATTTTCCTAAAAATGTGTATAACACTGTCTATATATCTATTTATCTATATTTCTATCTTTTTATTTTTCAATCTATCTATACATCTATCAATCAATCTATCTATCTATCTGTCTATCAATCTTTAAATCAATTTATCTATTAATCTATCAATCAAAATTTTTATCTGTATATCTATCTATCAATCTTTTTATCAATATATCTATCTGTCTGTCTGTCTATCTGTCTATCTGTCTATCTATTTGTTTATATATATGTCTATCTATCTGTCTATCTAGCTATTTATCTATCTGTCTATCTAATTATCTATATATTTATATATCTATCTTTCTATCTATTATCTAATAAATAATCTGTATATCTATCATTCTTTCAATCTCTTTGTCAATCTGTTTATCAATCTATATATCTACATAGTGTGTGTGTGTGTGTGTGTGTATCTGTCTGTCTATCTACCTATCTGTATTTCTATATATCTATCTATTTGTCTATCTATTTGTCTATCTATCTGTCTATCTATCTGTCTATCTATTTGTCTATCTATTTCATTATCTATCAATCTATTTATCTATCAGTCAATTAATAAATCAATCTAACTGTTAATCTATCTATCTATCTATTATATCTATCTATCTATTTATATGTCTATCTATCTATCTATATATATATATTTATCTCTCTATCTAATAATCTATCTAACTATCTATTTATCTATCTTTATATCTATATATCTATCTATCTATCTATCAATCTATCTATCTATATATATGTTTTTCTAATTGTCTATCTTTTTCTCTATCTATCTTTCATCCTATCTTTCTATCAATCTTTCTATAAATCTCTCTATCAATCTATCTATCAAACTTTTTATTAATTTATCTATCAATCAATCGATCTATCTATCTACGAATAAAATTAATCAATCAATCTATCTATCTTTGTATCTTTCTGTCTACTTATCTATCTATCTATCTCTCTATTAATCAACCTATTAATCTATTAATAATCAATCTATATATCCATCTATTTATTTCATTATATATCTGACTATCTATCAATATAAATATCTATCATTCTATCTATCTGTTAGTCTTTATATATATATCTATCTATCTATCAATTTGTATATCTATCTATTTGTCTGTCTATAATTCAATCAATCATTCTATCTGTCTGTCTATTTATTTGTCAATCAATCAATCAATCAATTTGTCTATCTATCCATCACTTCTATCTATCTATCTATCTATTTGTTTGTTATATGTCAGTCAATCTGTATATGTAATTCTCTATCTTTCTATCTATATATCTATCTTTTTGTCTATCTATCGATCTTTATATCTATCTATCTTTCAATCTATCTGAATGTCTATCTATCTATCACTTCTATCTATCAATCTGTTAGTCTTTATATATATCTATATATCAATTAATTTGTATATCTATCTATTTGTCTGTCTTTCAATCAATGAAACATTCTATCTGTATATCTATTTATCTGTCATTCAATCAATCAATCAATCAATCTGTCTATCTATCTATCACTTCTATCCATCTATCTATCTATTTGTTTGTTATATGTCTGTCAATTTGTATATGTATTTCTCTATCTTTCTATCTATATATCTATCTTTTTGTCTATCTATCTATCTTTATATCTATCTATTTTTTAATCTGTCTGAATGTCTATCTATTTATCTATCAATATATTGATCTATATGTCTATCTTTATGTCTTTCTATTTATCTACCTACGTATCTATCTATCTAGTTTTCTTTCTTTCTCTGTATCTATCTATATATCTATATGTCTATCTATTTGTCTATCTATCTATATATCTATCTATCTATTTATCGATTTGTCTATCTATCTATTTATCTATCTGATTATCTATTTATCTCTCTATCTTTCTTTCTATCTATATATCTGACTATATCTATCTATATTTCTAACAATCTCTCTGTAAATCTAACTATGAATCTATGTATCAATCTATTTATTAATCTATCTATCATTCTATATATCTATTTGTCTTTTAACCTATCTACATATCAATCTGTCAATCTATCTGTCTACCTATCTATCTATTAATATGTCTATCTATCTATTTATCTATCTATCTATCTATTTATCTATTTTTCTATCTATCTATCTATTTCTCTATATATCTATCTTTCTATCTATTTATGTATCTATATGTCTTTCTGTATCTTTATCTCTTTATCTATTTATCTGTATATCTATCTATCTATCAGTCTATCTATCTATCTTTCTATCTATTTATGTATTTATCTATCTTTCTGTCTTTATCTATTTGTCTATTTGTCTGTATATGTGTCTATCTATATATATCTCTATCAATCTAATATCTCTGTCTATCTATCTTTGTATCTATATTTCTATCTATCTATCTATCATTCTGACTATATATCTATCTATCTACTAGTCTATCAATTTGTTTATAAATTTATTTATCAATCTATCTATCATTCAATATTTCAATCATTTTAAGAATCTATCTATCTGTCAATCAATCAATCAATCCATCTATCAATCAATCTATCTCTCTATCTATTTATCTACTTATCTATCTATCAATTTGTCTATCTATGTTTCTATCAATCTGTCAATCTATCTTTCTAGCTAACTATATATCTACATATCTATTTTTCTATCTATTTTTCTATCTAACTATCTATCTATCAATTTATCTATCATTCTATCTCTCTATCTATCACTTTATATATATATATATATATCTATCAATTTGTCTATCTATCTATCAATTATTCTATTTGTGTATTTATCTATCTAACTATCTATTTGTCTATCTATCTGGCATTCTATCTATCAGTATATCTATCTTTCTATAAATCAGTCTACTATATGTCTATCTATTTGTCTATCTATCTATTTGTACATCTATTTATCGATCGGTCTCTATATCTATCTATCTATTTGTCTATCTTTCTATATATCAGTCTATCTATCTGTCTATCCATATGTATTTTAATGTGTCTATCTGTCTATCTTTCTAATTTATATATATATCTATCGATCTATCTATCTATTTGTCTAACTATTTATCTATCGCTCTATCGATCTATATGTTTATCTATCTTTTTATCTATTTGTCTATTTATCTATCTATCTATCTATTTGTTTGTCTATCTATCTATTGACCTATCTATCTATCTATCTACCTATTTATTTATCTATATATATGTCAATCTATCATTCTTTCTTTCTATCTTTCAATCTTTCAATTTGTCTATCTATCTATCTAACTATCTATCTGTCTATCTATGTGTCTATCTATTTGTATTTCTATCTGTCTATCTATGTGTCTATCTATCTTTCTATCAATCAACTATCTATCTGTTTATCACTCAATCTATCAATCCTTTTATCAATCTATTTATCAATCTATCTATCTATATGTTTCTCTATCTAACAATCAATCATTCAATCAATCTATCTATATTTCTATCTATCTATCTATCAATGTATTTGTCTATCTATCTATATAGCTATATGCACTACAAGAAAATATTGATTTAGCTAGGGATATTTTGCTATGGCTAAAATCCCAACCTAATTAGCGAGGGATTAGCTAGGGAATACCAAAGATTTTTTGATTTTACATTAAATTAAAATTTTGCAATAGATTAGTGACGGATTAGTGATGGAAATGGTTGATTGAAAATATTTTGTTGCTAATATTTTTGTTGATTTCTACACAAAAAAGCATGGAATTTAGCAATGGATTTAGCGATGGTATATCCTTATCTAATTAGATTGAGACTAAATCTATCCCTAAATAATTATCTGAATTTTTTTTTACTTTTTATATTTTATTGCAAGTGATTATTCCTTAAATTTTATTTTTCACAAAACATATCCATTTAGCTAGGGAATTTTCCCAAACTATTTGGGCTGGGGATAATTTTCATCACTATTCTTTAATGATTTAATTTTTTTATATATTATTTCTTTTAATTTTTTATTTAATTTTGTATATTAAACATACGTATTCATTGGTCTATTGATGAGCGATCCTTGAAAGTCACATTCTCTTTGTATAATTATAAAAATAGGTTATTATAAACAAATAATTTAAAAAATATATAAATACAAAAAAATTAATATTAATAAAGACTACAATAACTATTAATAAAGATTACAATAACATTAAATTATTAATTCTATAATTTTTAAAATTTTTCAAGATATTTTAAAAACTAAATGAACATATTTTAAAATTTCTACTAATAAAAAGATTAAATAATTCATTGTATAATAAAATATAATAATTAACGAAAAAACTAGTAAATATTAATATTATTTTAACTATATAAAATATTTTTATGCCTAAAAGAAATTTTTTAAAAATAATTACTAACAAATTTAAAAATTCTAAATTATAAAAAAATTACAAATTTTTCATAATATTTAAATGAAAATAAATTGATATTTAAAGATAAATACCGAGATATTTGCCCATATTGAAATTTATAAGAACTAAATAATTGAGTTAAATTTATCTCTAAAGTAGCCCCAATTCTAGCTAATCTTTAGAGCCAAAAACATTTTTTATCTCTAAAGATTAGTAGGACTAGATACAAAAATATCTTGCCACACAGGAGGGTCAACGTCGAGGATTGAGCATGCTCGATATTTGGTACAATTTTAAAATTTAAAACATTTATATATTTAGTGGTTATCCTAATAGTCCAAATAAATCAAATTTGTACATGGTTTTATTAATTTTGTTAATTTTTTTTTTAAATTTTGTTATTTTTTAACTTAATAAATACAAACTATAGGCTGGAGAATTGGGTCGTGATCCCAATATTTATGAGATTTTCAGGAAGATGCATGTAAAGAAAGTGAGTGTCAGTTTGTTGACAAAAAGTCTCAGATGATTACTGTTAGAATTGGTTATATTAATAAAATTTTATAATACTATAGTAAATTTTGAAACTTGTATAGAATGCAAAATATTAAATTAATTTTATGTATATCTAGAATAGTATTTTTCTCTATTTTATCACAAGAACTCATGGAGGAACGTGTGACAGTTGCTTCTCAACATGTTGAGGGTTCTATGGATCTTCAACTAATTGACTTTGATCCTATCTTTTTGGATACCATAGAAGGTCATAAGAAGCAATGAGTGTACAGCATCGGCTTGAAGGGACTGGCATTTTGTTGTAGCAGTCATGCATCTAATTCATTTGTCACAACAATGGTGGATGAGGTGGTCGAACAACAAGTAATAAAAACAAATAAAAGTTTTGAAGTTATGGAGACTGTAATGAAAGAGAAGGATGAGCAGATATCTCGTTTGAAAGAAGAAATGGAGAAAATAAAAGAAGATATATATGAGCAGATTAATCATTTGAAATAAAAAATGCAAGAAATTAAAGAAATGAATGATGAGATGAAAAAAATGAATGATGAGATGAAAGAATTTAAAAATTTAATGCAACAGCAGATGAACTATATGGAGTCACAGTTAGTCGCATTGATGCAACAAATAGAATTTCAAGATCCAACTGCAAAACTATATTGGAGAGACTGGCACAAATGCACCAACTAATAATCAAGATGATTTAGTATTAGAATTATTTCTGAATAATTTTTGATTTTTGTCTATGTATAGCTAAACAATATGAGATTTTTTAGAAGGTATCATTTTTCTTTATTCTGGTTTTGTTCTTTGCTTTTCTGATTAACCTAAAAATGAATCTTTGTAGGACATTTGATGTGAGAGGCATAAAAAAATTCTGATTCAAAGCCTTAAGACATTGCCACGGTCCTTCCTATGGATGGGTCCCATCTATACCGATCTCAGCTGGATCAAATGAGTCTGAGCTTCTATTATCTATATAAATCTTTCTAATTAACTTTATGTTGGTTAGCTTCATGCATCCGTCCAAGGTTAATAATAAGAAAGTTAAAAAGGAGTTTTGCATGGAAATAATATGTTCTAAATAAAAATGCCAAAACATGATGCTTGTTTGAAAAATATTACCAAACTAGTGCATCTAGAAATAGCATGGTAATGGGCATCATTGTTAATGAATGTACATTGCCACGCTATTGAATTTTAAAAATCAAGATCTTCATCAATGCCTTCCTCACTTGATGATGCCAAATTTGGGCTTGAATTTGGGTTTGACACAAGATCCGGTTTGGATTCATTTCTGCTTTCAATATTGCATCTTGGCAATATAGATTTCTAAGTGAGCAGCCTAGTTAAGTTGGTGGTTTGATCAAGAGATGATGCAGAAACTAAAGATGAAAAAGATGAATTTAACTTGATGGTTTTTTTTGGACTGAAATGGAGAAGCCATGCTTGGCAAGCATCCCTTGATTTGTTGAAGTTGACAGGTTCACTCTAATTCATGATTAAAGAAAAAAACAAATCATTTAATAGGAGGAAAAGGATATAGATACATTCGAGTATGACAAGGCCATATTTCATATTTAATAAAACAAATAGGCACCTTATCATTGCCCCTCTTTTCTTCTTTATACAGCTGGAGCCACGACAATAAACTTGAGCAAGCATAACCTGCAGAAATGAACTCATGGTTTTGAACTTGAGTTTTTTTGACGAGGTTAATGGAGCAATTAGGGTTGCATGTTATGCTTTTTGTAAGTAATCTAGATTCAATCTTTTGCTATCCAGAGACACTCTCACATGTAGATGTTTTGCTCCTGCACCCATTTTTTTTCTTTTTTAAAACTTCGTCAAATGCATGACTAGTGAAATATGAAGTGTTTAAGCATGCTTATATACAATAGTTGACACGACAGTACATATGAATAAGTGTGTGGGTGTATGTGGTTGTGTGTACCTTTATGGTGTGTAGTTGAGTCATTGATTGGTAGCATATATGACTCATATATCACACTAGAGAAATTTGATAGAAAAAAGTAAAAAAAAAAGATTAGTTTTTCCCTTTGAGATTGAGGCTAAAATTCAGGCTTCCAACTGGAACAGTGACTGGATAAAATTCCCAAATATTCTCTAGAGAGGGAAAGTCTACTTTACACTTAATGTAAGTTTGGAATGTGGTGATTCCCATGAGTTATACTCTTTCAGCCTCGTCGCCTATTCCGTAGATCAGACTTTGCATCTCTATGATAATGTACTCGGTAATATTATTACCTGCTTGCCAACTATAATTTTGCCAGATATTCGAGACCCATTTAAGATCACACACATATAAAACAACTTATATACTCGAATAACCATCTACGATGCACTTAAGCTCCATAAATCTTTATATCATTCATTCATCTATGAATCTATATAGCAATTTGTTTATCTATCTTTTTATGTAATGATCTATCGATCTATTTTCTATCTATCTATTTTCTATCTATATATCTTTTTATTTATCTATCATTCTATCATTCTATCTTTCAATCTTTTTATCTATCTATTAATATATCTATCACTCTATATTTCTATCTATCTATCTATATATTTATATGTGTATATCACTCTCTCTCTCTTTCTATTTATCTATCTATTTATTTGTCTATGTATTTATCTATCTATTTTTGTGTCAATCTATCTCACTATCTAATTATCTACCTATTTGTCTATCAATATGTCTATCGATCTATCTATCAATCTGTCTATCAATTTGTATAGCAATCTATCTATAAATCTTTGTATTAATCTATCTATCTATCTATGTGTCATTCTATTTGTCTATATATATATATATATATATATATATATATATATATATATATATGTACGTCTATCTATCTATCTATCTATCTTTTTATCTATTAATCTCTCTATCTCTCTATCTATCTATCTATCTACCTTTCTAACTATTTATCTATAAATTTGTCTATCAATCTATATATGTATCTATGTATATATGTATTTATCTTTCTATCTATATATCAACTCTATTTGTCTATCTATCTATCTATCTATCTGTCATCTATCTATCTATCTACATATCTTTGTATCTAACTATCTATCTATATATTTATCTATATATCTATTTATCTATCTGTCAATCTATTTGTCTTTATATCTGTCTATCATATTATCTATATATATGTTTTATCTATCTATCTATCTATTAGACTATTAATCTATCTCTTTATCTATCTTTATATCTATCTATCTAAATGTGTCTCAATCTATCTTTCTATCTATTTATTTATCCTTCTATCTATATATCTATATATATATTTATCTATTTGTCTAAAAATGTGTATAACACTTTATCTATAAATCTATTTATCTATCTTTCTATATTTCTATCTTTATATTTATCACTATATCTATCAATATATCTATCAATCTTTAAATAAATCTATTTATTAATTTATCTATCTATCTATCCATATATCTATCTATTTATCTATCAGTTTATCAATATATCTATCTATCTGTCTGTCTGTCTATCTATTTGTTTATCTATATGTCTATCAATCTGTCTATCTATCTATTTATCTATCTGTCTATCTAATTGTCTATCTATCTAGCTATCTATCTTTCTATCTATATATCTAACAATCTAATTGTATATCTATCTTTCCTTCAATCTCTTTATCAATCAATCTATCTATCTATATTCTATCTTATATATATATATATATATATATAAATCTATCTGTCTATCTATATAACTATCTATTTTTCTATCTATTTGTCTATTTAACTGCCTTTGTATTTTTATATCTATCAATCTATTTATCTATCAGTCAATCAATAAATCAATCTAACTATCAATCAATTAATCTACCTATCTATCTATCTATTTATTTATCTATTTATATATTTACCTGTCTAATTATCTATCTATCTAAATATCTATCTATCTATATATCTATCTATTTGTTCATCTATCTTTATATTGATCTATCTAACTATCTATATGTCTATTTATCATTCTATCGATTTCTCTATCAATCAATCTATCAATTTGTTTATCAATCTGCCTATTAATTTATCTATCATTCTATCTATCTATTCGTCTATCTATATATCTATCTATCTACCTATCTATCTTTCTATGTGTTTATCTATTTGTCTATCTATCTATCTATCAGTCTTTCTATTTATCTATTTATCTATGTCTATCTATCTATCACTCTTTGTGTCTATGTATTTGGCTATCTATCTATCTATCTATCTGTGTATTTATTTATCTATCTATCTATCTATAAATATATCACTTTATCTATCTACTGATCTAACTTTTTATCTATATGTTTATCTATCTATCTATCAGTTTATCTATCTATCTATCTATCTATTTATTTATTTATTTGTCTATTTTTTGTCTATCTATCTATCTTTCTACATATTTCTGTATAAATCAATCTATCTATATATCTATTTATCTATCAATTTATATATATCTTTATCTATCTATCTAATAATCTTTGAAACTATCTATTTATCTATGTATCTATTAGTCGATAATTGTCTAACTATCTTTCTGTCTATAATTTGTCTATCTATCGGTGAAGAAATAATTCTAATAATCTATCTATAAATTAGTCTATCAATCTATCTTTCTATCTATCTTTCTATCTATCTATCTATCTATCTATCTATCTATTTCCTTATTTATCTATATATCTATCTAATTATCTGTCTATCAATTTGTCTATCTACGTATCTATCAAATTATCAATTAATCTATCTATCAATTTTTTTATAAATCTTTATATCATTCAATCATCTATAAATCTATATATTAATTTTTTTATATATCTTTATATGTAGTGATTTGTCTCTCTATTTTCTATTTATCTATTTTCTATCTATCTATCTTTCTATTTATCTATCATACTATCTTTATATCTATCAATCTTTTTATCTATCTATTAATATATCTATCACTCTATATTTCTGTCTATCTATCTGTATATTTATATGTGTATTTCTCTCTCTCTCTCTCTCTTTCTATCTATCTGTCTATTTATTTTTCTATCTATTTATCTATCTATTTTATTGTCAACCTATCTCACTATCTAATTATCTACCTATTTGTATATCAATATGTCTATCTATCTGTCTATTAATCTGTCTATCAATTTGTCTAGCAATCTATCTATAAATCTTTGTACTTATCTATCTATCTATGTTTTTGTCTATCTGTCTATATATATATATATGTGTGTGTGTGTGTGTGTGTGTCTATCTATCTATCTATCTTTTTATCTATTTATCTCTGTATCTATCTATCTATCTACCTTTCTAACTATTTATCTATAAATTTGTCCATCAATCTATCTATGTATCTATGTATCTATCTTTCTATCTATATATCATCTCTATTTGTCGATCTATTTATCTATCTATCTGTCTATCTATCTATCTAACTATCTATCTGTCTATTTATTTATATATCTATTTATATATATGTCAATCTATTTGTCTTTATATCTGTCTATCTTATTATCTATATATATGTTTATCTATCTGTCTATCTATCAGTCTATTAATCTATCTATTTATTTGTCTTTGTATCTATCTATCTATCTAAATATCTCTCTATCTATTTATCCTTTTATCTATATATCTATATATATCTTTATCTATTTGTCTAAAATGTGTATAACACTCTATATATATATATATATATATCTATCTTTCTATCTTTCGATCTTTTTATTTTTCAATCTATCTATAAATCTATATATCAATCCATCCATCAATATGTCTATCAATCTTTAAATCAATCTATCTATTAATCTATCTATCTATATATCTATCTATTTATCTATATATATATATATATATATATCTGTCTGTCTATCTATTTGTTTATCAATATGTCTAACAAACTAACTAACTATCTATCTATTTATCTACCTGCATATCTAATTGTCTATCTATCTATCTAGTATCTATCTTTCTATCTATATATCTAACAATCTAATTGTATATCTATCTTTCCTTCAATCACTTTATTAATCCATCTATCAATCTATATATATATATATATATATATATCTATCTATCTATCTGTCTATTAACTATCTATTTTTCTATCTATTTGTCTATTTAACTACCTATGTATTTATATATCTATCAATCTATTTATCTATCAGTCAATTAATATATCAATCTAACTGTCAATCAATCAATATATCTATCTATTTATTTATCTATCTATCTATTTATCTGTCAATCTATCTATATATATATCTTTATCTCTCTGTCTAATAATCTATCTAACTATCAAATTATCTATTTATCTATCGTTTTATCCATTTATCTATCTATATATCTAAATATCTATATGTCTTTCTATCTATCTATCTTTTTCTCTATCTATCTTTCATTCTATCTTTATATCAATCTGTCTATAAATCTCTTTATCAATCTATCTATCAAACTTTTTATTAATCTGTTAATCAATCAATCAATCTGTCTACTAATCAATTAATCTATCTATCTTTCTATCTATTTGTCTACTTATCTATCTGTCTATCAATCTCACTATTAATCTATCTATTAATCTATTAATAATGAATCGATCTATATATCTATCTATATATCTATCTATTTCATTATTTATCTAACTATTTATCAATATATATATCTATCATTCTATCTATCAATCTGTCAGTCTTTATATATTTATCTATCAATTTGTATATCTATCTATCTGTCTATCAATCAATCATTTTATCTGTCTATTTATTTATCTATCTATCAATCTATCAATAAATCAATCTATCTATCTATCACTTCTATCTATCTATCGATAAATCTCTTTATCTATCTTTTTGTTTGTTTATCTGTCTATCAATCTGTATATTTATTTCTCTATCTTTCTCTAAATAAATATATCTATTTGTCTATGTATCTATCTTTTTATCTATCTATCTTTCAATTTGTCTGTCTCTCTGTCTATCTATCTACCTATCTATCTATCTATCTATTTATCTATTTATCTATTGTCTATCTATCTATATATATATCTATTTATCTATCTATATATCTATTTATCTATTTATCTATCTTTCTATCTATCTATATTTCTAAAAATATCTCTGTAAATCTCTCTATCAATCTATGTATCAATCTATCTATTAATCTATCAATCATTCTATCTATCTATTTGTCTTTCAACCTATATACATATCTTTCTGTCAATTTATCTGCCTACCTATCTATCTGTTAATATGTCTATCAGTTTATCTTTCTTTCTATCTATTTATGTGTTTATCTATCTATCTTTCTTTATCTATTTGTTTATTTATTTGTATATCTGTCTATCTATATATATCTCTGTTTATCTATCTTTGTATCTATCTTTCTATCTATTTGTTTATCTTTCTATCGATATATCTATCTATCTACCAGTATATCATTTTGTTTATAAATTTATTTATCAATCTATCTATCATTCTATATTTCAAACTTTTTAAGAATCTATCTATCTATCAATCAATCTATCTATCTATCTATTTACTTATCTATCTCTCTATCTATTTATCTACTTATCTGTCTAGCAATTTGTCTATCTATGTTTCAATGAATCTGTCAATCTATCTTTCTAGCTAACTATATATCTACATATCTATTTTTTTATCTATTTTTCTATCTAACTATCTTTCTAACAATTTATCTATCATTTTATCTCTCTATCTATCACTATATATATATATATATATATATATATATATATATATCAATTTATCTATCTATCTGTCAATTATTCTATTTGTGTATCTATCTATTTATCTATCTATTTGTCTATCTATCTGGAATTCTATCTATCATTATATCTATCTTTCTATAAATCAGTCTATTTATATATCTATCTATTTGTCTATCTATCTGTCTATCTATTTGTACATCTATTTATTGACCGGCCTCTCTATCTATCAATCTATTTGTCTATCTATTTGTCTATCTTTCTATCTACCTATCTATCTGTCTATCTATCTATATATTAATTTGTCTATCTGTCTATCTCTCTATTTATATATATTTCTATCTATCTATCTATTTGTCTAACTATGTGTCTATCGCTTTGTCTATCTATATGTCTATCTATCTTTTTATCTATTTGTCTATTTATCTATCTATCTATCTAACTGTTTATCTATCTATCTATTGACCTATCTATCTATCTACCTATTTATTTATCTATATGTATGTCTATCTATCATTCTATCTTTCTAACTTTTAATTTGTTTATCTATCTATCTATTTATCTATCAGTCAATTAATATATCAATCTAACTTTCAATCTATCTATCTATTTATTTATCTATCTATCTATTTGTATTTCTATCTGTATATCTATATGTCTATCTATCTTTCTAATAATCAACTATCTATCTGTCTATCAATCTTTCTATCAATTTGTCTATCAATCTATCAATCTATCTATATGTTTATCTCTATAACTATCAATCATTCAATCTATCTATCTATTTTTCTATCTATCTATCAATCAATGTTTTTGTCTATCTATCTATATAGCTATATGCACTAAAAGAAAATATCGATTTAGCTAGAAAAATTTTGCTAGGGCTAAAATCCCAAACTAATTAGTGATGGATTAGCTAGGGAATACCAAAGATTTTTTGATTTTACATTAAATTAAAATTTTACAATAGATTAGTGATGGATTAGTGCAGGAAATGTTCGATTGGAAATTTTTTGTTGCTAATATTTTCGAAGCTGGGAATTTAGCAATAGATTTAGTGATTGGTATATCCCTAGCTAATTAGATCAAGACAAAATCTATCACTAAATAATTATCTGAATTCTTTTTTACTTTTTATATTTTATTGCAAGTTATTATTTCTTAAATTTTATTTTTCACAAAATATATATATTTAGTTAGGGATTTTTCCCTAACTATTTGGGCTGGGGATAAATTCATCACTATTTAATGATTTAATTTTTTTATATGTTATTTGTTTTAATATTTTATTTAATTTTGTATATTAAAGATACGTATTCATTGGTCTATTGATGAGCAATCCTTGTGGTACACATTCTACTCTTTTATTTATAAAAATAGGTTATTATAAACAAATAATTTAAAAAATAAATAAATACTAAAATTTAATATTAATAAAGACTACAATAACTATTAATAAACGCTATAATAACTATTAATAAAGAGTACAATAACATTAAATTATTAAATCTATAATTTTTAAAATTTTTAAAGATATTATAAAAAATAACTGAACATATATTAAAATTTCTACTAATAAAAAGATTAAATAATTCATTGTATATTAAAATATTATAATTATGGAAAAAACAAGTAAATATTAATATTATTTTAACTATAAAAAATAGTTTTATGCCTAAAGGAATTTTTTTAAAAAATAATTTCTATAAAAAATAATTTCACCCCTATTGAAATTTATAAGATCTATATTTAAATGAAATTTAAAGATAAATAATCGAGTTAAATTTATCTCTAAAGTACCCCCATTCCGAGCTGATCTTTAGAGCCAAAAATATGTTTTTATCTCTAAAGATCAGCAGAACTAGGTACAGAAATGTCTTGCCACACAGGAGGGTCAAAGTCGAGGATTGAGCATGCTCGAAATTTGGTACAATTTTAAAATTTAAAACATGTATATATTTAGTGGTTATCCTAATAGTCTAAATAAATCAAATCTGTGCATGGTTTTATTAATTTTATTAAACGTTTTTAACATTTCTTATTTTTTAACTTAATAAATACATACTATAGGCTGAAGAATTGGGTCATGATCCTAATTTTTATGAGATTTTCAGGAAGATGCATGTAAAGGAAAAGGATTATCAGTTTGTTGACAAAAGTCTCAGATGATTACTTTAAGAATCTATTATATTAATAAAATTTTATGATACTACAATAAATTTTGAATGTTGTTTAGAATACAACACATTGAATTTATTTTATGTATATCTAAAATAGTATTTTTCTCTATTTTATCACAAGAATTCATGGAGGAACGTGTGATAGTTGCATTTCAACAAGTTGAGGGTTCTATAAATCATCAACCCATTGACTATGATCCTATTTATTTGGAGACTATAGAAGGTCATAAGAAGCAGTGAGTGTACGACATCGGCTTGAAGGGACTGGCATTTTGTTTTAGTAGTCTTGCTTCTAATTTATCTGTCACAACAATGGTGGATGAGGTTGTCGAACAATAATTAATAGAAACAAATAAAACTTTTGAAGTTATGGAGACTAAATTGAAAGAGAAGGATGAGCAGATATCTCATTTGAAGGAAGAAATGTAGGAAATAAATAGATATATTTGAGCAGACTAGACATTTGAAGGAAGAAATGCAAGAAATTAAAGAAATGAATGATGAGATGAAAGAAACTAAGAATTTAATGTAATAGCAGATGTACTATATGGAGTCACAGTTAGTGGTATTGATGCGACATATAACATTTCAAGATCCAACTACAAACTATGTAGGAGAGGCTAGCACAAATGCACCAACTAATAATGAGGATAATTTTGTATCAGAATTATTTCTGAATTATTTTTGATTTTTGTCTATGTATAGCTAAACAAGATGAGATTTTTTTTGGAGGTATTATTTTTCTTTATTCTGGTTTTGTTCTTTACGTTGCTGATTATCCTAATCATGAATTTTTGTAGGACATTTGAAGTGAGAGACAAAAAGATTTTGATTCAAAGCCTTTAGACATTGCCACAGTCCTTCCTATGGATGGGTCTCATCTTTACCGATCTCAGCAGGATCAAAGAAGTCTAAGCTTCTATTATCTTTAATATTACTGAAAAATTTTATTTTTGCACACACTCTCTCTCTAAACATCATTGCTGGCCATCTTTTAGATATTTGTCGAAGTTGTAGGACTATAAACTTAGATTCGTGTTTTTTTCTGCCTATAATTACTATTTTTATATATCTTTGAATATGTTTGTGTGTACCAAAATATCTTTTGTAGAGTTTTAGCCTATTATAGGTATATAAAAGGCTTGGCTTGTCCTCATGGTGTTAGGAATAGCATGTTAGTTTCTGAAGTTGTGAGATGAATGCAAAAATTCTAGTCCGACTTAGATATAGGTTTGTTCTTGACACTGTTATTACGTGCAGATCTGCATTGTCACTATTTAGATATATGACTACTTTTTATTGGTCATTAATAGAATTAAACTATTGAATTGTTAATTTCTATAATGATTGCTAATGAAATTCAATTAAAATTGTTCATTCGACTTTTTCTCCCCCTCTTGCATGTTCGTAGTGTAAGGGATGACAACGAGCTGAACATGAGGAAGTATGGTTATCAATGGGGTTGTGGGGGGTGAAAATCCACATGATGCACAACTAGCACATCGATGTATCTCCTGCCGATGAACATGAAAAGAAGAGGAGTGGGGATAGCTCGGAGGAAGGTGAGTCAAGATGGCTTGCTATATGAAGTTTGCAAATTTTGTAGCCATTTTCTTTTTTTTTAAATATTTGGAAAACAAAACGTCTAATTTTTGATGTTTTGTTCCTCTTATTATCTTTTCATGTGTATTGTTTTTATGGAATGCATATTGTTTTTATGGAGTGCATATTGAATTGTTCTGTAGTTACGTTGACGCATACAATGAAGTGATGGCCCTTACTTCGAACCAAGTGAGGAACCATATGGCAGCAGAAGCTACAGGGTTGATGAACTAATACAATGAAGCTAAGCAATCAAAATCATTGTTGCAAGCACACGAAGAGGGTAAGAAACATTCTAAAAAAATCACATGGGAGCATGGTGCCAAAGTGGGTGGCGGGGCAGAGCTACCCCTTATTGGCCTTGGGAGTAAAAGAGTTCTGGTTGCGGGGAGGCAATGTGCGAACTTTGATGTGCCAAGCCTAGCTCGTCGCTTGTCTTCCAAGTTTTCAACAATGTGTTTTTAGATATATTTTCAAAAATTCAAATAATATTTGCATCTCTTATTAATGTTTATAGTGATGTTTTATGCCTTCTTTGTGAAGTATAAATGAGAAAATACATTACCTGCTATTCTATATCTATATCTATACCCAATGTTCTATATATATATATATATATATAAGACATCCATATATATTGTAGTGTGTATGAATATATACTTAGTATATGTACATATACACTATAATATTATATGTACATATATACTATATATAACTATCTTATTGATGAGTACGATGTTTGTGATATTGCTTATGTTTTGATGGGTACCATGCTGATTTGTCTATCTATTTGCTTAAATATGACCCATACATTTTGTATTTGAAATCCATAAAACCAAAAAAAATTAATCATTAAAAGAACAAAGTTTACAGTAACCATATGTTGTTTCACTCATAGTAAAGAGTCAAAATCATATAAGTGATGTTAAAATAGAAAAAAGAAGAAAAAAAATTAGGGGAAAATGAAAAAGATAATTTAAAACCAATTAATCTGTATCAACAAAACTCTGCTAGTGGAAAACAAATTGAGAGAAAGATAGAAATGTAATAAGTATTTTGAAGGAGAAGAGCATTGTTAATCTTACTTGGTAACAAGTAATTATGAGTTGCACGTGTTCATATAGTCATGTTTCACTTCTCCTCTCTTCCTCTTCACAATGATAGATAAAATGGTTTAAGTGCTTGAATGCCTTAGTATTTCTATATTATCACGGATAGTATAAATAAAAAAATGAATGTAAATATATATAAAAAAAAGACAAATATATAAAAGTAATCTAAAATTATAAAAATTAAATAATATAAATAAAAAAAAAGAAATAGATTTTTATTTAAGCATAAATGATATTATTTCATAAGTTAAAAAATAATATATTATAATAAAGTATTTCATACACACACACACACACACACACACACACATATTATGGTTATAAATTTTTATGAATTCAATTTTTTTTGAATATAATATGAAATAATTATATAGGTATTAAATTTCATATTATTTGATATAAAAGTATAATTTATAAAATTCTAAAAATTACTTTAAGTGAGAAGTATATTAAAAAAAGTTATATCTATTATTTTAATAAAAATGAAATATTATAAGTTAATAGAAAAGACCTTATTCAATTGCTTAATTTTTATAAATTTCAGTAGGGACAAAAAATAAAATTTAAATTCAAATCAACTTAAGGTCAGTTTGGTAGTACTTTTCAAACGTGTTTATAGGGATAAAAAAAATTTTAAGTGTTTTTAGGACAAGGACAAATAAATTTCATTAGTAATATTTTAAAAACTCTTTTAAAATCCAAAAAAAAAATACTTGAAGTGTTCTTTTAATAACAATAACGATATATTTATTTTTTAAATCATCAAGATTTTTTTTGGTGTAATTAAAACATCTATGTATTTATCTTTAAATATCAATTTATTTTTTAAAAAATTTATGAAAATTTTCAATTTTTTAATAATTCAAAAATTTCAAATCTTCTAGTAAATTTTTTAAAAATTTCTATAATCATAAAAATATTTTTTATTTTAAAAAATATAAATATTTACTTGTTTATTTGTTAATTCAGATATTTTTATAATTTTTTTATTTAATCATACAATTAAATATTTTAGCTTTTTATTTGTAGTAATATTTATATATGTTTATTTATTAATTAAAATATCATAAAAATGATTATAATTATATAATTAATTATTTAATGTTTTTTAAATACAAATATTTAAATATCATAATTAAATTTTTCGTAAAAATATTTTGTATAATTTTTTTAAAAGTTTATAATCATAAAAATTTTTTTAGCCTATATTAATATAAATTATTTATTTCTAATATCCAGTTTTTTATAATTATATAAGAAGAATGTTATTTTCAAGGATTGCTCATCCATAAACCATGACATACCTTTAATATAAAAATTATATAAAATATTAAAACAAATAATATCAAAAAAATTAAATCATTAAAGATTTGCGATGAAAATTATCCCAAACCAAAATAGCTAGAAAAAAATTCATATCTATATGCATATATTTTGTGAAAATTCTCATTTAAGGAAAAATCGCTAGTAATTAAATATAAAATCATTAAGAAAAAATTCAGAATATTATTTAGCGAGTGATTTTATCTTTAATTAATTAGCAAGGGAAGATCCAATTCTAAAATCATTGCTAATATGCCCACCACCCCCTACGTGAAAATTTATGATAATAGTAGCTAGGGACAATTTTGAATCAAAAATTTCCAAATCTAATCCATTACAAATCCAGTGATAATTTATAATTCAATGTAAAATCAAACATCTCTTAATATTCCCTAGCTAATGCCTCGCTAATTAACTTGGGATTATATTTCTAGCTAAATTCTGTTGCTAAACAGATATTTTTTTATAGTGAAATAGACATATAGATAGATAGATAAATAGACAGAAATATAGATAGATAGATAGACAAATAGATAGACAGATAGATAGATAGAGAGATAAACAAATACATAGATAGATAAATAGATAGACAGACAGATAGACTAATAGATATATAGATAGATAAATAGATCGGTAGATATATAGATATAAAGATATATAGCCATTATAGATAGATAGAAAGATAGATAGATAGATAGACAAATAGATATATAGATAGATAAACAGATCGGTAGATATATAGATATAAAGATATATAGACAGTATAGATAAAAAGAAAGAAAGAAAGATAGATATATATATATGGATAGTTATATAGATAGATAGATAGAAATATATATTGACAGATGGATAGATAGATAAATATATAGATATATTTTTAAATGGATAGATAAATAAATTGATTGATAGATAAACACAGATAGATAGATCGATAAATAGTCAGACATATAGATAAACAAATAGATAGACAAAAAGATAGACAAATACATAGACAGAAATATAGATAAAAAGATTTATAGATAGATAAATAAATAAATAAATAAATAGATAGATAGATATATAGACAAACAGATATATCGATAACAGACATATAGATATACATATAGATAGATAAATAGATAGATAGATAAATAGATTGATAGATGGAGAGATAGATAGAAGATAGTTAGACAAATATAGACAAGTAGAAAGATATATATATATATATATATATATATATATATATATATAGACAGAGAGATAGATATATATATTGATAGAGAGGCATATATATTGACATATAGATAGAGAGATAAATTGACACATTGATAGGTAGACACACAGACAGATAAACAAATAGACAAATAAATAGATAGGAAAACAAAAAAAACAATAGATAAACAAACAATCGAGGAGGCATACAGTCAATCAGGTAGGTAGATAAATAGATTGATACATAGATTGAGAGATAGACAAATACATAGATAAATATATAGATACTTATATAAATAAATTCATACATAGATTGATATTTCTATAGTTAGAAAGATTGATACACAAATTGAAAGATCATTAAGATAAATATATAAATAGATAGGCAAATAGATAGATAAATAGATAGATAAATAGAAACATAGATAGATAGATAGATAGATATATAGTCAAAGATATAAAAAGATAGATAGATAGATAGACAGATAGATAGACAGTTAGATAGATAAATAGATAGAATAATAGATTGAATGATAGATTGATTGATATATAGATTGATAGATATATTTATAGATAGATACAAGGATAAACAAACATATAGATATACAAACAGATAGAAAAATAAATAGATAGATAGAATGATTGATAGAAAAATTGATAAATAGATAGATAGATATATTGATTGATAGAAAGAGAGATAGACACTCATGTAGGTAGAAAATTAGGTAGGCAGGTAGTAGACAAATAGACAGACAAACTAATAGATAAATTGACACATAAATAGAAATGTAGATGGATAGAAAGACAGATAGATAGATAGTCTGACAGATAGATTAATAGACAGATAAATAGACTAATAGATATATAAATTGATAGACAGATTGATAGAGAGATAGATAGATAGACAGACAGACAGATAGATTATTAGATAGATAAATATACAATAGATCGACATATAGAGTGAGATATATATATATATATATATAGACATATAGATAGATAGAAAGATGAGAGAAAGATAGACAAATAGAAACATAGATAGATATATAGATACATAGACAAACAGATAGATAGATAGATAGCTAGATAGACAGATAGAAAAATAGATAGAAAGATCGATTAATAGATAGATTATAGACAGATTGATAGATAGATTGATAGACAAATTGATAGACTGATAGATATACCAATTGATAGACTGATAGATAGATAGATTGATATAGAGATAGATAGATTGATTGATTTATAGAATGATAGATAGATATATACATACATAGATAAAAATATAGATTGATAGATCAATCGATAAATTATTAGACAAAACTATAGACAAATAGACAGATACATAAATGGATTTATAGATAGACAATATAGATACACATACAAATATATATATATATATATATATATATAAATAGATAGATAGATAAAGAGATAGATACAAAAGATAGATAGATTGTTAGATAGAAAGATAGATAGATAGATATATATATATATATATATAATATAATTAGATAGATAGAGATATATAGATAGATAAACATATATATTGATAGATAAATAGATAGACAGATATAAGCACTGACATATATACAAATAGACAAACAAATAGATAGATAGACATTATGACTGACACATAGATAAAAAGATAGACAAACAGTCAGGCAGATAGTCATGAAGACAAGTAGACAAATAGATAGATATATATATACATATATATAGATACACAGTCAAACAAACAGATAGTCAGATAGATATATATAGATAGATAGATTAATAGATAAGATAGATAGACAGAAAAATAAATAGACAATAGATAGGCAGATAGATAAATAGATAGAGATATATATATATATATATATAGAT
Source organism: Sapria himalayana (assembly GCA_029783825.1). Taxonomy (NCBI): domain Eukaryota; kingdom Viridiplantae; phylum Streptophyta; class Magnoliopsida; order Malpighiales; family Rafflesiaceae; genus Sapria; species Sapria himalayana. The sequence continues at coordinate 42,675 of JAREIK010016023.1, forward strand.
AAATAAATAGAGAGATATTAAGATAGATATAAAGAAAGAAAGATATATATATATATATATATATATATATAGACTGATAGCTATATAGATAGATCCATAGATAGATAGATAGTTAGATAGATTTACATGTAGATAGACAAATAGATAAAAAGATAGACAAACAAACAAATTGACAAATAGATCGATAAATAGATAGATAGACAAACAAATAGATAGACAAATATACAGACAGATAGATAGAAAGATAGATAATAGATTAGATTGAATGATTGATAAACAGATAGATAGGTAGATAAATAAATAGATAGACACAGATAAACAAATACATAGGTAGATAAATAAATAGATAGGTAAAAAGATAGAGAGAGAGAGAGACAGACAGACAGATAGATAATATGATAGACAAAAAGATAGATAGTTAGATGATAGACAGATAGATAGATAAATAAATAGATAGGTAAAGAGATAGACTGATAGATAGATAAATAGATAGATAGATATTAAGATAGACAAAAAGATAGATAGGTAGATAGATAGACAGACAGACAGATAGATAGATAGACAGACAGACAGACAGACAGATAGATAGATAGATAGATATATAGATATATAAATAGATAGATTTATTGAAACAAAGATAGATTGATTGATTGATTGAAATTCAGATAGATAAATAGATAGATAGACATATAGATAGATAGTTAGATAGATAAATAGACAGATTGAATGATCGAATGATAATAGATTAATATATAGTTTTATAGACAAAATGATTGATAGATTGATAGATAAATAGATAAATAGAGAGATAGATATACAAATAGATAGACAAACAGATAGATAGACAGAAAAATAGATAAATTGAGACAAAGACAAATAGACAAATAGATTGATAGCCATTAAAGTAGGTAGACAGTAAAGTAGGTAGGCATACAAACAAATTGATAGAAAAATAGACACACAAGGAGAATGATAGATAGATATAAAGATAGACAGATAGATAAATAGTTTGAAACATATATTAATCTACATATACATAGATAAATAGATATAAAGATAGATAGATTGATTGATTGAAAAATTAATTTTAAAATAGATTGATTGGTTGATAGACACATTGATAGATAGACTAGGTGATAGATTGATAGATAGGTTCAAAGACATATTGATAGACAAAAAGATAGATAGTTAGATAGATAGATAGACATATAGATATATAGATATATAGATAGATATTAAGATTATTAGAAGGATAAAAAGATAGATTAGATATATAGATAGATAAAAAAACAAACAAATAGAAAGACAGATAGATAGATAGATAAAGAAATAGATAGATAGATAGATAGATAGATAGATAGCATGCAGGCAAATAGCTAGTCAGTCAGGTATACAAAATAGATAGATTCATATATAGATAGAAAGACAAACAAATTGTTAGACAACTAGATACATTAGATATATAGATAGTTTGATAGATAGATAATAAAACACATAGATAGACCGATGGATAGATAGATTGAAAGACAAATTGATAGACAGATTGATGAATAAATTGATAGATACATAAATATATAGATATATAGATAAATAGATACATAGAAAGAAAGAAAGATAGATAGATAAATAAATTTATAGATAGTTAGCTAGATACATAAATAGTCATCTAGATAAACAAGAAGATATAGATATACATAGATAGGTATATAGATAGTTAGATAAATAGATATATAAGTCGATAAATAGATAGATTAATAGATAAAATTATTAATAAATTGATAAATTGATTGATAGAAAGATTGATTGAAAGATTGATAGATTGATTGATAAATAGATAGATAGACAAACATAAAGATATACAAATAGACAGACAAATAGATAGATAGACAGAAAGATAGATAGACACATTGATAGGTAGGCAGACAGATAGAGATATATATAATCAGGTATGCAGATAGTTAGGCAGGCAAGTAGATAGACAAATAGACATACTAACTGATAGACAAAAAGACACACAGATAAGAAGATAAATAGATATCTAGACAGATAGAAAGATAGTTTGATAGATAGATTAAAAGAATGATTAATAGACTAATTGATATAAAATTGATAGATTGAGAGATAAATAGTCTGATAGATAAATAGATTGAAAGATAGACTAATAGATATATAGGTAGATAGAATGAAAGACAAATAGATATATAGTTATATAGATAGATAAATAGACAAATAGATTGATTAATTGATAGATAGAATGATTAATAGATTGATAGAAAAATTGATAGATAGTTTTATTTTAAAATTGATTGATAGACAAATAGACAAAAAACAAACAAACAAACATAGAGATAAATAAAAATTTAGATACACATACAGATTGAGAGACAGACTAATAGTGAGATAGAGAGAGTCAGGCAGGCAGTTAGTCTATAGAGAGGTAGATAGACAAATAGACAAATAAACTGATAGACAAATAGACACATAGATAGAAAGAAAGATAGATATATAGATAGATAGATGCATCGAGAAATATTATTATAGAGAGAAAGATATATAGATAGATAGCTTGATTGATTTAGAGATAGTCAATTAGATATACAAGTAAATAGATAGATAGAGAGACAAATAAAAAAATAAATAGACAAACAAACAAATATATAGATAGAAAAATAAATAGATAGATGGATAGTTAGGTAGGCAGATACACAAATAGAAAGACAGACAGACAGATAGATAGATAGACACACAACAAATGAATAGATAGATAGATAAACAAATAGATAGACAGATAGATATATAGTTTGATAGATAGGTTAATAGATAAATTAATAGACAAATAGATAGAAGATTGATAGACATATTGATAGAAAATAGATAGATAGATAGTTAGTTAGATATAAAAATAGATACATAGATAGATAAATACTTAGATAGATAATTTGATAGACAAATAGATAGACAGATATATAAACAAATAGATATGCAGATAGATAAATATATAGATAAAGAGATAGATATAAAAATAGATAGACAAAGAGATTGATAGATAGAGAGATATAAAGATATTTAGAAAGATAGATATATAGATAGATAGACAGATAGATATATAGTTTGATAGATAGGTTAATAGATTGATTGATAGACCAATAGATAAAAGATTGATAGACATATTGATTGAAAATATATAGATAGATAGTCAGATAGAAAAATAGATACATAGATAGATAGATAGTTAGATAGATAAATTGATAGACAAATAGATAGATAAATAGACAGACAGATAGATAGACAAATAGATATGCAAATAGATAAATAGATAGATAAAGATATACATAGAAAAATAGATAAACAGAGAGATTGACAGATATAGAAATATAAATATATTTAGAAAAATAGATAGATAGATATATAAACATATAGATAGACATATAGATTGATAGATAGATACATAGATTGATATACAAATAGATAGATAGATAGATCAATAGATAGAAAGACACAAATAAATAGAAATATAGACAAATAAATTGATAAAAAAATAGATATATAGATAGACAGGTAGGCTGACATTTAGTCAGGCAGGGATACACACAGACATACACACAGCTAGATAGACATACAAACAAATAAACAAATAGATTAATAGAGAATGAAATAGATTGATGTATAGATAGTTTAATAGACAGATTAATCGACATATTGATTGTCAGATAGATAGAGAAATAGATAGATAAATAGAAACATAGATATACAGATTGATGCATAGTCAGATAAATAAATTGATAGATAGACATGTAAATAGATAGATAGATATATCAATAAATATATACACATATTGATAGATAGAATGATTTCAAGATTAATAGATTGATTGGTAGACAAATTCTTTGATAGATTAATATATAGATTGATCTACATTCAGATAGACATACATACAAATATATAAATAAATATAGAAATAGATAGTCAGAAAGAAAGAAAGAAAGATAGATAGATAGATAGACAAATAGATAAAGATATAGATAATCAGTTAGGCATATATTCAGGCACGCAGGTAGATAGACAAATGGATAGACAAACAAATTGATAAATTAATACTCATAACGGAAGATAAACAAATATATAGATAGATATATAAATAGTTTGATATAAAGATTAATAGATAGATTCAAAAAGTAATAGATAGACAAATAGATAGACAGATTGATAGACTTCAAGATATATAGATAGATAAATACACAAATTGATTGATAGATAGATAGTCATATAGATAAATAGATAATAAGATAGAAAAATAGATAGATAGATAGATATTTAGATAGAAAAATTGATGGATAGATTCATAGATAAAATGATAGATAGATAGTTAGATATATTGATTGGCAAATTAATAGAAAGAATAGTAGATAGATCTATATATAAATAGATAGACTAATAGATAGGTAGTTAAATAGAAAGATACATAGACAAATAGATAATCAAAAATATAGATAGATTATTAGATAGATTGATTGACAAATAGATTGATAAATAGATAGATAGATAGTAGATAGATATACAAATAGATAGGTAGACACAGATAGTTAGTTAGTTAGATAGATAGAAAGATTGTCAGAAAGATACAAAAATAGATAGATAGATAAATAGAAAGATATACAGATAGATTGAGAAATAGAAAAAAGATTGATTGAAAGATAGGTAGATAGATAGTTAGCTAGATAGATAGACATAAAGAAAGATAGACAGATAGATAGATAGAAAAATAGATAGAAAGACAAATAGATAGATAGATAGATAAATAGATAGATAGATAAATAGATAGATAGATAGTAAAGTAGATAGATAAATAGATAGGTAGATAGATAGACAGCCAGACAAATAGAAAAATTGATTGGTAGATAGATAGATGACATATTGATAGACAAACAAAAAGATAGACATACATATAGTTAATTAGTCAATTAGTCAGGCAGGCAGACATTCATGCAGGTAGGTAGATAGACAGACAAATAGAAATTTTAGATAAATAGACAAACATACAAACAAATAGAAAAATAATAGATAAGTAGATATATAGATAGTTTAATAAATAGATTAATATAAAGATTGATAGAGAGATAGATAGATAGACAAAATGATAGATACATTGATAGATAGACACATAGATATCTAGATAGTCAAATAGCTAGATAGATAAATTGATAGATAGATGAGTAAACAGATTGATTGATAGATTGATAGATAGAATAATAGATGGATAAATAGATAGAATGATAGACAAATAGATAGATAGATAGATAAATATATAGATAGATAAATAGATACATAGACAGATAGGTAGGTAGATAAATTGACTGATAGTTATATAGATATATAGATAGATAGATAGACAGATAGACAAATAGATAATTGATAGACTGATATAAAGTTAAAAAGATAAACAAATAGATCGATAGATATATAGATGTATAGATTGATAAACATATAGATTGATAGATAAATAGATAAAATGATTAATTGATAAATCTATTCATAAAAAGATTGAAAGAAAGAATGATAGATAGATAGAAACAAAGATAGATAAATAGATAGATAGATAGACAGATAGATAGATAGTTAGATATATAGATTGATATACAGGTTGATAGTAAAAAAGATATATAGATAGAAAGAGAGATTGAAAATAAATAGAAACATGGATAGATAGATAGATAGATATAGAGATTGATAGATAAACAGATCGATTGTCATAAAAATAGATAGATTGATTTGTATACACATAGAATGATTGATTGATTCATAGAAAAATTAATAGTCAGATAGATAAATAGATAGATACAAAGAAATATAAATAGTTAGATAGAAAGAAAGACACATAATTAGACAAATAGATAGAAAAATAGATAGAAAAATAGATAGATAGATAGATAAATAGATAAACAATGACAAATATATAGATAGATAGATAGACAAATAGTGATATAGAATGATAGATAGATAGATATATAGACAAATAGATAGTTAGATAGATAGATGGATTGATTGATAGAGAGACATATAGGTAGATAATAGATACATAGAAAAATATATAGATAGATTATTAAATAGATACCTAGATATATATTGATTGATATATTGATAGATAGATAAATAGGTAGGTAGACATATATATAGACATATAGATATACAGATAGATTGATTGATTGTAAGATTCATAGATAGATATATAGATAAATTAATAAATAAATTGATTGAAAGATTGATTGATAAACAGATATATACAAATATAGATAGGAAGATTGACAGATAGAAAGATAGATAGACAAAAAATAGACATATAGATTGATAGTTAAATAGAAAAATAGATAAACATATTTATAGAAAGAATGATTGATTAAAAGATATTCATATAAATAGATTGATAGATATATTGATATATAGATAGATAGATATACAGATAGATAGATAGTTTGATAGATAGTCAAATAAATAGACATATAGATTGAACATTAGATATACAGATTGATAGATAAATAGATATACATATAGATATAAATAAATATATATATATATATATATATATATATATACACACACACACCACACACACACAGATAGATAGATAGATAGAGATATAGATAGATATATTAATAGATAGATAGATAAATAAATAGATAGAAAAATAGTTAGATAGATTGACAAATAGATAGACATATAGATAGGCAAATAGATAGACAGATTGATAGATAAATAGATATATAGATAGATAGATGGATAGTTATATAGATAGATATATAGATAGATAGACAAAGATATAGATATATAGATATATTGATGGATGAATTGACATAGAGGCAAACAAATAAACTGAGAGATATAGATAGTCAGATAGATTGATAAATAGACACGCATATATATATAGATAGATATATCAATAGATATATAGACAGATATATAGATTGACAGATAAATAGATATGATGAAAGATATATATAAAACATAGATAGAAAGATAGTTAGATAGATAAACAAATTGATAGACAAATAGATTAACAAATAGATAGATAGATAGATAGACAGACATATAGATAAATAGATAGATAAACAAATAGATAAACATATTGATAGATATATTGATATACAGATAGAAAGACTTATAAATACTTAATAGATAGGCATATCAATAAACATATAAATAGATAGTTAAATAGACAAATAGATAGACAGATATATAAGAATCTGCGATTTTTCTGCCGAAAACCTTCGAAGGAACCGCGCCTCCTTCGTCTTCCTAGGGAGAGATTCTGCAATTTTTGTTGAGGAAGAAGTAAATTGCAAGTGAATTTTGAAGACAATGGATTTCTTAGTTAATAAGAAATCATTTTCGGATTTTGTTAAGAGGAACGCGCCTCATTCGTCTTCCTCGGACACTCAAGAAAAAAAAAATATCGAGGAACCTTCGATATTTTTTTCTGCCGAAGACCTTCGAATGCTCTCTGAACCTCACAAGCACACACTTGTGGGTAAATTCTCGCATGGTAGACCTCGTATTGATGATATTCGCTCCTTCTTTGAAGCTTTGAAGCTCAAAGCTTTGATTAAAATCGGGCATATAGAAGATAAACACGTGCTGATACAACTACATTCCGAAGAGGATTTCCATCGTCTATGGTTGAAAGGCGTCTGGTATATCATGGGTTATCCCATGAGAATGTTCAGATGGACCCCTAACTTCATGACAAAGGAAGAATCCTCCTTGGCCCCGGTATGGCTGCTGTTTCCCATGCTTCCGATTCATCTATTTGATAAGTATGCTTTATACCGTATTGCTTGTTAACTTGGCTCTCCTCTTCTTCTTGATGGTGCTACTGCAACACTCTCTAGACCGAGTGTTGCACGTGTTTGTGTTGAGCTGGACTTACAGAAACCATTACCCAATCGTATCTGGATTGGAACTATAGATGGAGGGGGATTTTGGCAACAAATCATTCCAGAATACCTCCCTCCATTCTGCTCTTGCTGCAAAAAGATGGGTCATGGTTTAGAAGCATGTTTAGTGAACAAGAAAAGAACAGATGATAAGCTAAAACAAGAGGAAAGAAAAATGGCAGTAGGTAGAAGAGGAGATTTGATTAGATATCAAATAAAACCACAGAATTCACACACTGCTCAATTAGAAATTCAGAATGGTAAGGTAGAAGAACTAAAATTAATTGAATATAACAAACCGAATATAGAAGATGAAAGGGCAGAAATAGAAGAGAGTAAGAGGAGGGAGTTGATTAGAAAAATTTCAGAATTAAATACAAGAACTAGAGTTCAAATGAATACTAAATTCCAAAAAAATAAAAGCTGGGCTGTCCTTGCTGAAGAGGACTCTGAGGAAGAATTTGAAATAAAAAGTTTGACCTCCCTCTATACGGATGTGGAGGAAAATGAGCTAAAGCAAAGAACAACTAAAGATGATATAAATATAGATAATTCTAAAACAAAACAAAAAATGGGAAATAAAGATTGGGCAATTGAGGAGTTAAAAATAATGGCTATCCAAGTAAATAGAGAATGGAAAGTGGAGAAAGGAGGAGAATTAAGCTCACTTAAAAAACCAAGGAAAATGAAAAAACACTTAAATAAAATATATGAGACCAAATACACTACTAGAGCGCAAGCTAAATCCATAAAGAATGTATAATTACATTTATTGGAATATAAGGGGAATTGCAAACTCCCCTTCAAGGAATAGATTGAAAAAACTAATATACATGCATAGAATTAATCTTGTTCTAATAGCTGAACCGATGGTGGAAAAAACTCAACTAGAATACTATAAAACTATTTTAGGATTTAATCATGGTTACTCTAATAATAATGGTAAAATCTGGATATTGTGGAAAAATAATTTAGACATAAAAATATTAAAAGATACTAATCAATTAATAAACCTGAGTCTAAGTCAAAATGAAAATGAAATAATAACGATAGTTTATGCCAAAAATAAAAAAGAGGAGAGAAAAGAATTATGGGAGGAAATGAGAAAAACTGCCTTGGAAAATAAGCCCTGGATAATAGGTGGAGACTTCAATATGATTAGAAATTTTAATGAAAAGAAGGGTGGTAGATTACCAAATAAGAAAGGGATGGCTCAATTTAATGACACAATAAATAATACCAATCTAATAGAAGCCAAATTTAATGGCTCATCTTTCACATGGTGCAATAACTGGAAAAAGAAGGGCACAATATGGGCTAGATTAGACAGGGTCTTATTTAACCTTAAATGGTTAGAACAGTTTGGCTCTACAGAGGTTAATCATTTAAATAGATCCTGCTCTGATCACAGTCCATTATTGATTTCTGTTAAAAGAATAATTTACACAAGAGGTTCCTTTAAATTTCAAAATTCTTGGTGCTTACATCATGAATTCTTGAATAAGATAAAGGACTCCTGGAATCTTGAGGTTTCTGGAAATCCGATTCAAATTCTAAATAATAAATTGAGTAGACTAAAGGTTGAATTAAAAAAGTGGAATAATGAAACATTTGGAAATATAATTAAAAATATAAAAGATGCAGAAGAGTTAGTACTAAAAAGTGAATTAGAATTTGAAATAGACCAAAGTATAATCAATAGAAGAACTCTTAGCAAGGCACAAGCGGAATTAAAATTAAAACTGTTAATGGAAGAAGCTTTCTAGAAACAAAAAGTGAAAATTAAATGGTTGAAAGAAGGAGATAAAAACACAAAATTTTTTCAAAAAGTGGCTAAACTAAAATCTCAAAAACATAGAATTAGGGGAATAAAAAACAATGAAAATGTATGGCTTGAAAAAGACTTAGATATAGAAAATTACTTTACAAAGTTTTTTGAGAATCACTTAGGTAGAATAAGAGAGCTAAAAGGTAACACACTTATACAAAACATTGAGAATAAAATTTCTTCAGATGATAATAATATGCTAACAAAATTCCCTGAAGAAGAAGAAATTAGAAATGCAATTTTTAGTATGAATAAAGACAGTGCAGCTGGCCCAGATGGTTGGAACAATTGCTTCTTTCAGGTTTGCTGGGAAATAATAAAAAAAGATTTAGAAAAAGCCATAAATAGTATATTCTGTGGAGCTGATATAGGTAAGAAATGGGGTAGTTTTCATTTAATTCTCATTCTGAAAGTGGAAAATCCACAGAAAGGAGAGGACTTTAGGCCAATTAGTCTTTGTAATTCAATATATAAAATTTTAGCCAAAATTCTACAAAATAGATTAGCATTGCTATTACCAAAATTATTTCTGAAGAACAAACTGGTTTTATGAAAAATAGATTGATTATGGATAATATCTGCTTGGCAAAAGAAATGTGCAGAGAAATAGGTACTAAAACAAGAGGTAATAATGTATTAATTAAGCTAGATCTTTCCAAAGCATTTGATAGAGTTGAATGGAGTATTCTCTGTTCAACGATGAGAAAAATGGGTTTCTCTGAGACATGGATAGATCTGATTTACAGATGTATATCAAACACATGGGCTAGAATTATAACAAATGGGAAAGTAGGAAAGGAAATAAATCCAGTTAGAGGTTTAAGACAAGGTGACCCGCTATCGCCATCACTATTTAATATTTATCTAGAACTCTTGATAGTTAATCTTAAAAATAAAATGTTAAATGGTCTTATAGGTACTTTTAGACAGCCAAAAAACACCCCTCTGGTAAGTTGTTTAGCATATGCAGATGATGTAATGATATTCACTAATGGATGCAGTAAATCATTAAGTAACCTGATAGATTTATTAAAATGCATGGAGGAAGAAACAAGTCAAAAATTAAACAAAAGAAAATGTCAATATATGATATCTTATAAAGCCCCAACTGCATTATCACATAGAATTAAAAATATCACAGGTTTCTCTCACAAAAAGGAGAAATGATTTATTTAGGTTGCCCGATTTATGAAGGAAAGTTCAAGACAGAATACTTAGCGCTTCTAATAAATAAATTAAAAAAGAAAATTGCAGGATGGAAAGTAGAATATCTAAGTATGGGGGGCAGAATAACTCTTATAAAATATGTTTTAGAAAGTTTAATAATGCATAATATTATGATCACGCAGCCTTCAATCAAATTTATAAAAGAAATTGAAAAAGAATTAGCCAATTTTTTGTGGGGTAAAAAAGAGGGTAAACACAAACTTCATTGGAAAAAATGGAGAGATTTATGTTATCCTTTCCAAGAAGCTGGTTTAGGCTTTGTCAACATCATTGACTTAGCCAAAGCAGGGGCTAGCAAGAGATGGTGGAATTTAAAAGAAAATGAAAGTTTATGGTCTAAATTTATGCGGGCAAAGTACTGCATAAAGGATGACATTAATAAAATAAAAAATAAAAGTAGGAGTTCACAAGTTTGGAATCAAATGCTTAAACAAAGAGATTTAGTTGATAATTACTCTAAACAGACGAAAAAAGGATGGAGATGGACCTTATCTCCGGAGGGCACATTTTCGCTTAAAACAGTGAAAAATGTCTTAAGAAAAAAGAAAAAAGAACAAATATTATTTAAATGGGCTTGGAATAATGACAATCCACAAAAAATTAAAACTTTTATGTGGAAAGTTTTATCTAATATTATCCCAATTGATAATAATTTAAAGCAGAAAGGTATTCAGCTAGTTTCTAGATGTGAATGTTTCTTAAATGAGATCGAAACATTAGATCACCTATTTTCAGAAGGGAAAGTAGCTGCAGAAATATGGAAAAGATTAGCATCAGAAATGCAGATAAAATATGAACATCTCCCTCTAAGTTGTAGGTTTAAAAAATGGTGTAATTCAAATGTTCCTAGCATGGCACAGAAATGGATTAAAAGTAATGTTCCACCAATAGTCATTTGGTGCATTTGGAAAGCTAAGAATAAAAGTAGATTCGAAGGGTATAATATGATGGTGGAAGATATCTGGAAAGAAATAAAAGAGGAAACAAGAAAAATTTCAGAGATATGCCCTATAAAAACACAAGGTTCAAAGATGGATAAGGATACCTTATAGTTTTGGAACCTAAAAGAAAAACCACTTAAGCAGTTTAAAACAATTAGCATGAAATGGGAAAAACCTGCAAGAGGTGTGTTTACTTTAAATACAGATGGTAGTTTCGATAGAGATATGGGGGAAGCTGGAGGAGGGGGAGCAATTAGAAACTTGGAGGGAAAGTTAATTTTAGCTTTCACTAGAAGATTGCAAGCATCGTCCTTTACATGCCGAGATATTAGCACTAAAAGAAGGAATAAGAATATGTAAAAACTTAGATATCAAGAATGTAGATATTCAAATTGATTCAAAAATAGTTGTAAATCTAATTAAAATACAGTCAATTATGTGGAAATATGAAAATGAGATAGAAAAAATTCTACATGATATAAATTCATTAGATTTCACTATAAAACACATCTTCAGAGAAGCTAACACTTTGGCTGATGCATTATCTAAAGATGGTAGGAAGAGAGGAGATAACGAGTATAAAAAAGATAATTTACCAAAAAAGTATTCTGGTATTATAAAATTAGATAGCATGGATTTCCCTTATATTAGAAAAATTAAAAATAATAATTTTTAGTTACAAAGATTTTCTTGTGTTTATTCTGGTATTCTATGTTTGATGCTTAAACAGATTAAAGTTCATATATTCATAGTCTCATCCTGGTCCTGAGGGATGTTGCTATGATGGTTGGGATACATTGTAGTACAGCTTGGTAAGACTGCAGGTTTAGGGGGCTCAAAAATACAGTAACACGGCAGGTTTTAGTAAGCAATGTTTCTGTTTTAAAAACAGATATGAACTTTCTGCAGGTTTAGGGGTATTTTTTGCTTATTAAAACAGAAATATACTTTCATGCACTGCAGGTTGCTTATTAAAAAACAATAACACTGCAGGTTTAGGGGGCTCAAAATTACAGTACAGCTTCTGTTTTACAGCCTTATTAAAAAAAATGTACAGTAACATTGCAGGGCTAATTCGAAGGATCAAGACGGGGTATTTAATAATAGAGTAGATTATATATATGCATGTAGATCTTTCTTGCAGGTAACTAAGTAGATGAAAATGATATAAAGCTGGACATAGTGTCTGCTGTCTTTTAGTTTCTTTTCTTATTATAGGTGTATGGAGTCTGTTTTTTTTAGAATGTTGTATTTTCTGGAAGTCTGTGTTATTTGATATAAGTAGAAGCTGTGTTTTTATGTCGTCTGTTTTATTTTAGAAAAGCTGGAAGTCTGTAAATTTTTAGTTGAGATGTGTTAAGTATGTAATTCATGTAAAGAAGCAATAGTAGAGTAAAGGAAGATCAAAGCTTAAAAAGCATGGAGGGAGGCAGCCAAGCAGGGAACTCTTACAGCTTAAGATAGGGTTCAGAAATTGCTAGAAATATTCTGAAGATCAACAAAAGGATACATTAATGATACATCCAAGGAGTCTGCTACTGAATTTTCTAATTTTTCTGGTTGGAATTTCCAGAAATTGATGGTAAATGGGTTTCATCTTATATGGATATGATGCCCTTGATTTTATGCAGGCTGGAATGTTTGTAGGTTAAGCAGAAAAGTTAAGAGCTGCTGATTACCAAGCACATCTGGCAGAATATTTATAGATACAAGGCATAATTTAAAAGATGCAATGCTGATATTCTAGGCGGGATACTCTAAAAAAGCGATAGCATTCTAGCATCTCTCAAAGAGCAACATTACAAGAAGAATTCCAAATCAAAGGTCTCACTTTACAAGACATGGAAGAGACATGGACTCTTGAAAAAGACTGCATTTATCTTTACTATACGAATAAAGATTCAACCATGGTATCATTAGAAAGAATTAACTTCTCAAAGCTTAAAGGAATATCTCAAGACCTCAAAAGCATTTCCCTTTAAATTTATACGCTTAGTTTGATCTAAATGTTAAAGATTTTCTTAAATATTGGGTGTAATAGGGATAAGGGTAGATGTTAGTTTGTAAAAATGGTATTCCTCCACCAAAAGAGAGGGATATAACTAATAAATAACACTTAAAAAAAGATAGACAGATATAATGTAAAATAAATAGAAAGATAGATAGAAAAAGAGATAGACATATAGCTAGATAGATTGATAGATAGATTGATAGATAGATTGATATATAGCTTGATAAACATATTTATAGAATGATAGATAGATAGATTGATAAACAATTAGATAAAATGATAGATAGATAAATAAATAGATAGACCAAAAAATAGATAGAATGATAGGCGAATAGATAAATAGATAGATAGATAGATACATAGACAAATGGATAGGCAGATAGATTGATAGATACATATACAAATAGATAGACAAATTGATAGATAGATAAACAAATAGAAAAACATACAAACAAATAGACAGACAGTAGATAAGAAGATATATAGATAGTTTGATAAATAGATTATTAGAAAGAATGATAGAGAGATATATAGATCTACATAATGATAGATATATTGATAGATGGATAGATAGACAGATAGATTAATAGATATATAAATAGTTAGATAGATAGACAAATAGCTAGATAGATTGATAGATAAATTGATAAAAAGACTAGTAAATAGATTGATATACATATTCATAGATTGAATAATAGATAGATAAATAGATAGAATGGTAGACAAATAGATAGATAGATAGATAAATAGATAAATACATGGCCAATTAGATAGGTAGAGAGATTAACTGATAGTTATATAGATAAATAGATAGATCGATAGATAGATAGACACATAAACAAATATAGAGTTGATAGACAGATAGAAATATAAAAGATAAACAAATAGATCGATAGATATATAGATGTATAGATTGATAGGCCAATTGATAGATAGATAGATTGATAGATAAATAAATAAAATAACTAATTTATAAATATATTTATAAATAGATTGAAAGATAGATTGATAGATAGATATAAATAAAGATAGATAAATAGATAGATAGATAGATAGACAGAAATATAGATAGATAAAATGATAAATAAATATACAGATTGATATACAGGTTGATAGATAAAAAGATATATAAATATAAAGACAGATAGATAAATAAATAGAAACATAGATAGATAGATAGACTGATAAAAAAATATGTAGATAAAAAGATAAATAGATCAATAGTCATAAAGATAGATATATATACAAATAGAATGATTGATTGATAGATATATTCATAGACAGATTAATAGTCAGATTGACAGAAAGATAGATTCAAAGATATTTAAATAGATAAATAGATAGAAAGATAGACACATAATAAGACACATAGATAAAAAAATTGATAGATAGATTGATAAGTAGATAGATCGATATATAGATAAATAGATCGACAATGATAAATATATAGATAGACAGATAAACAAATAGAGATTTAAAAAGATAGATAGATATATAGACAGATAGATAGTTATATAGATAGATAGATAGATAAACTGATATATTGATTGATTAATAACAGATAGATAGGTAGATAGATAGATAGATAGATAGATAAATAGATACATAGATAGATATATAAATAGAATATTAAATAGATATATAGATATAGATTGATTGATATATAGATAGATAGATAGGTAGGTAGACATATAGATAGACATATAGATAGACAAATAGATAGATAGATAGATTAATAGACATATTGATAGAAAGGTTGATTGATAGACAGATATATATACATATAGATAGACAGATAGATAGATAGAAAGATAGATAACAAAAAGATAGACAGATAGATTGATAGTTAGATAGACAAATAGATAGATAGATATATAGATAAAATGATTGATTGAAAGATATTCAGATAAAGAGATTGACAGATATATTGATATATAAATAGATAGATAAACAGATAGTTAGTTAGTTAGTTAGTCAAATAAATAGACATATAGATTTACATATAGATAGATAGATAGATAAATAGAAATACAGATAGATAGACAGATAGATAAATAAATAAATATATATATATATATATATATACATATAGAAAGAAAGATAGATAGATAGATAGACAGAAAGATGGAGATATAGATAGATAGATATATTGATAGATAGATAGACAAATAGATAGAAAGATAGTTAAATAGATTGACAAAAAGATAGACATATAGATATACAAATAGATTGATAGATAGATAGATAGAGAGAAATATTTATACAGATAGATAGACGGATAGATATATAGATTGATATACATATAGATAGATAGATAGATATATAAATAGATAGATAGATAGATATATAGAGATATAGATACATAGATATCTTGACAGATGGATATTCAAATATATAGACATATAAGCAGAGAGATAGATAGGTAAACATACAGATAGACAGATAGATAGTTAAATAGGCATACATATAGATATATAAATATATAGAAAGATATATAGATAGACAGATAGATTGATAGATAAATAGATATGATGATAGATAGATATATAGTAATTGATAGATAGAATGATAGTTAGATAGATAAACAAATTGGTAGACATTTTGATAGACAGACAGATAGATAGATAGATAGATAGATAGACATACATATAAATAAGTAGATAGATAAACAAATAAATAAACATATTGATAGACAAATAGATAAAAAGAAAGATAGACTTATACATACTTAATAGAAAGACAAATCTATAGACATATAGATAGATAATTAAAAAGCCAAATAGATAGACAGATAGCTTGGAAAATAAATAGAAAGAAGATAGATAGAAAGATAGATAGACATATTGCTAGATAGATTGATATATAGAATGATAGATAGATTAATAGATATATAGATAGGTAGATTGATTGATAAGTAGATTGATAGAATGATAAATAGATAGATTGATAAATAGATTGATAAAACAATAGATAGATAGATAAATAGATAGATATATAATAGATAGAATGATAGATGAAGATAGATAGATAGTCAAATACATAGACAAATTGATAGGCAGATTGATTGATAGATAGATATTAAAATAGATAAACAAATAGATAGATGGATAGACAAATAGATATTTAAATAGATAGGCAGATATAAAGATAGAAAGATATACAGATAAATTAATAAATAGATAGATCGATAGATTGATAGATAGATTGTTTGACAGATAGATTGATAGACATATAGTTAGAATGATTGATTCTTAAATAGATTCATAGAAAGATTGAAAGATAGATTGATAGACATATATAAACAAGGATAGATAAATAGATAGATAGACAGATAGATAGATAGATAGATAGAAACATAGAAATATAAATAGATTGATTGATTGATATACAAGTTGATAGTTAGAGAGATCTATAGATAGAAAGATAGATAAATAAATAAATAGATAAATAGATTGATTGATTGATAAAATGATAGATAGACAAATAAGTAGATATATAGATAAACATATCACTAGATATATAGATAGAATTAATCATTGATGTCGTATTCATAAATAGAATAATAGTCAGATTAATAGACAAATAGATACAAAGATATATAAACAGATAAAGAGATAAAAAGATAATCACATAATTAGACAAATAGAATGACACATTGATAGATAGATTGATAGATTGATTGATAGACAGATAGATTGATAGACAGATAGATTGATAGATTGATAAATAGATAGACAATGATAGATACAAAAAAAGATAGATAGAGAGATAAAGATAAAAAAAGATAGATAGATAAACATGTAGTTAGATAGATAAGAGTAAAGACAAATATATAGACATATTAATAGGCAGACTAGATCGATTAAATGATTGATTAATTGATACATGTATATATATATATATATATATAGATTATTAGATAGATACATAATATAATTAATAAATAAATAGATAGATAGATAGATAGATTGGTAGACATATAGATCGACTAATAGATAGATTGATAGATTAATAGATAGATTGATAGACATATTGATAGAAAAGTTGATTAATAAATATTTCGACAGATAGATCCTCAAATAAATAGATAGATAGATTGCCAAATAGATAAACAAATAATATATAGATAGATAGATAGAAAGATATATAAATAGATAGATAGATAGACAGATTAATCAATAGATAGATATATAGATAGAGAGATAAACATATATATATACCTATAGATAGATAGATAGATAGATTCACAGATAGACATATATCTAGATATATATATTTATAGATAGATAGACAGACAGATAGATCTATAGATAGATAGATAAATAGATAGATAGATAGATGAATAGATATATAGATAAACATATATATAGACATATAGATAGGAAGATTGTTAGTTACTTAGATTTATAGATAGATATTTAGATAAGTTGATAAATAGATAGATAGACAAATCAATAGATAGATAGATAGAAAAATAGATATATAGATAGATAGATATATAGATAAATATATAGATAGAAATATTGATCGATATATAGATAGACAGACTTATAGATATATAGATAACTAGAAAAATAACCAGATAGATACATATATAGATAAATAGACACATATATAGATATGTGTCAATTCAGATAGACATATAGATAGACACATATATAGATATGAGTCTATCTATATGAATATATAGATAGACAGATAGATACATACATACATAGATAGATAGATAACCAGATAGATAGACATGTATAGATATGGATAGATTGATATATAGAGATGTAAAAAGATGGACTATTAGAAAAATAATCAAATATATAGATAGGAAAATAGACCGATCGACATATAAACAGATAGGCCTATAAGAAGATAGAAAGATAACTAGAAAGATCGATAGACAAATAGAAAGCTATACAGATTGTGAGATATATCGATAGACTAATAGGCTAATTGACAAAAAGATAGTTATATAATTAGATAAATAGTTAGATAGATTGGTAGACTGATAGATAAATATATAGAAAGTTAGATAGTTAGAGAGAAACATAGATAGATACAATGATAAATAGATAAATAGATAGATTGAAAGAAAGATAGATAGATATATAGATAGATAGATATATAGATAGATAAACAGATAGAGTATTAGATAGATAGTCAGATAGATAGATACACATACAAATAGATTTATAGACAAATAGACACATATATAGATAGATAAATAGATAGACACATAGATAGATACTCAAATATATAGATAGATGAATATATAGATAAAAAATACACTAATTGACAAAGAGGTAGATAGATTGATAGACAAATAGATTGAAATATAAATAGATACATAAATAATATAATAGATAAGTTGACAAATAGACAAATTGAATGAAAACTAGCTAGATAGACAGATGGATACATAAATAGATAGATACATAGATCGATAAAAAGATAGATAGTTAGATAGTTACATAGATAGATAGATAGACATTTAGATAAATAAATAATCATATAGATATATAGTCATATAGGCAAATAGATAGACATATTGATATATATATATATATATATATATATATATATATATATTGATGTATAGATATATAGATAGAAAGGTACGCATAGAGATAGCTAGAAAAATAGATAGAAAGATAAATTGATTGACAAACTAATAGGAAGATAGATAGATAGATAAATAAATAAATAGATAGATAAGCAAATAGACTGCTAGAGAGATAGACATATAGATAGATTGATAGATCGATAGATAGTTAGATAGATAGACAGATAGATAGATAGACATTTAGACACGTAGACACATTGACAAATAGATAAATAGATATATAGATAGATAGATAGACACATAAACACAAAGATACATAGACTAATACAATGATTCAAAGATAGACAAATACACTTATAGACTACTAGACAGAGAAACAAATAGATAAATAGATAGACACATAGATTGAAAGACAGATAGATAGATATATATATATATATATATATATTATATAAATAGATAAATAGATATATAAATAGATAGATAGATATATAAATAAATTGTCACATACAAAATAAATAAATAGACAAATAGGTAAATACACAAATAGATATATAGATAGATACATAAATAGATAGTAAGATAAATAAACAGACAGACAGATAGATAGATATATAGATAGACAGATAGTAAAATAGATAGATGGATATATAGATAGTAGATATAAAGATATATATATATATATATGATAAATATAAAGTTAGAATGATAGATAGACAGATACACATATATACCATTTGATAGATTGATTGATAGGTAGATAGACTAATATTTTGATAGATAGATGAATAAATAGATATATAGATAGATAGATAAAAAGATAGAATGATAGAGAGATTGATAGATATACAAATAGATAGATAGACAAATAGACATGTAGACAAATATATAGATAGATAAACAGTTAGACAAATTGAAAGATAAACAAATAAATAGATAGACAAATAGATAGATAGACAAATAGATAGGTAGATAGATAGATAGACATATAGCTAGATTGGCAAATAGTCTAAAACAGAAATATATAGCTAGATATATATATAGATAGATATATAGATAGATAGATATACAAATAGATAGATATATAGATAGATAGACAAATAGATACATAGATAGATAGATAGACACATATATAGATGGATAGTTAGATAGATAGAGATATAGAAAGATAGACTAATAAAAAAATACTTAGATAGTAAGATAGATAAAAAGAAAGATATGCATAACGACAGATAATTAGATATCAATATTTATAGATAAATAGATGTATTAATATAATGATAAATAGACATTTGCATAGATGATATACAAAAGATATAGATAGCCAAATACACAAATAGATAAATAGATAGATAGATGATTGATTGATAAATAGATAGATAGATAAATAAATAAATAGATAGATATGCAAATAGACAAATAGATAGATAGTCAGATATATAGATATATAGATCGATAGGCAGATAGATATATAGAAAAATAGATATATAGATAGATAGATAGATAGAAAGCTAAATAGATAGATAGATAGCTAGACGTATAGATAGGTAGATAAATAGATAGACAAGCAAATAAAAAGAAAGAAAGCTAGATAGATAGATATATAGATAACTAGACAAATCGACAGATTTATTATTAGATAAATAGAAAGAAAGACAGTTAGATAGTTTGATAGATAAATAATTTGATAAATAGATAGTTTGATATGTAGATTGATAGAAAGATAGAAAATTGAATTGTTACATAGATAGATAGATAGACATATAGATATTTGGATAATTAAATAAATAAAAAGATAATTATATATAAAGATAAAGATAAATAAATTGTTAGATAGATAGATGTATATATAGATAGATAGATATAGACAGATAGATAACTAGACTGAAAGATAGATAGATAGACAAATAGATAGGTAGATAAATAGAAATAAAGATAGATAGATAGAATGATAAACAAATAGACTAATAGACATCTAAATAGATAGATAGACTAGATAAATAGATAGATTGATAGAAAAATAGATAGATAGGTAGTTAGATATATAGATAGATATATAGACATGTAGACACATAGACAAATAGATAGATAGATAGATATACAGATAGACACATAGACACTAAGATACATATATGATAGATAGATTCATAGATAGACAGGTACACTTCTACATAATTACACGAAAATACTAATAGATAATAAACTAATTAGACAAATATATTCATAGAAGCTTAGTCAGATAGAAAATTAGATAGATAGATAGATAGATATAAAATAGACACATAGACAAATAGATAAATAGACAGATAGATAGATAGATAGATAGCTAGATATATTGACAGATATATAGATAAATAGATAGATAGATAGATATGACAGATAGACAGATAGATAGATAGATAGACAATACGATAGATAGATAGATAGAATACATAGATAATAGATAGAATATAATAGATAAGATAGATAGATAGATAAGATAGATAGATAGAATAGTTAGATAAATGGATTGACAAATATACAAATATTTAGATAGAAAGATTGAAAGATAGACATATGTAGAGAAAGACATTTAAATAATTAGATAGATAGATAGATAAAACATAGACTTATTCAATGAAAAACTAAAAGGCTTATAAAGAGTTAGATTGATAAACATATAGGCATATAGATATATAGATAGATAAACAGTTATCTAGATAGATAGATAAATAAATAAATTAATAAATAATATATATATATATATATATATTGATTGAAATAGAGATGTATAGACAGGTATAATAATAGATAGACATATAGACAAATATATAGATAGACAAAAAGATAAATAGACATATAAATACAAATATAGATAATCAGATAGATAGATAGACTAATAGACTGATAAAAGAATACATAGTTAGATAGGTCTATAGATAGATAGAGAGACATACAGATTGATAGATAAATAAATAGTTAGACAAGTAGATAAATAGATAAATAAATAGATAGATATATAGATAGGTAGATAGATAGACAAATAGAAATATAAAACATAGATAAATAGAAATATAGAAAGATAGACAAATAGTCAGATAGAATGATGAACAAATAGTCAGATAGATTGATAAACATAAAGATAGATAGGTAGATAGATAGATTGATAGTCAGAAAGACAGACAAATAGATATATATATATATATATAAAGATATGTAGATAGACATATATTTAGATATATAGATAGGCAAATAAATAGATAGTCAAATAGATAGATCGATAGATAGAAAAATAAATAGATACACAGATTGACAAAATGACAGATAGATTGATGGATAGATAGATAGACAAATAGACAGATAAATAGTAAGGCAGATAGATAGTTTGATTAATAGATAGACAGAAAGATAAATAGTCACATAGACTAATAGATGTATATACGAAAAGATAGAAAGAGAGATAAATCAACAAATAAAAATATAGACATACACATAGATATATACATAGTTAGATAGATATATAGATTGATAGATAGATAGAGATTTATACAAATTGATAGATAGCCATAATAACAAAAAGATTGATAGACTACTATTTTAATAGATGATTAGAGATAGATAGATAGATAAATAGATAGGTATATATACAAAAAGATAAATTGATAAATTAAAAAATAGACAGATAAAAGTTAGACATATAAACAAATAAATAGATAGACATATAAACAAGTAAATATGAAGAAAAATATAAACATATATAGATAGACAAATATACAAATAGACCGATAGATAGATAGATAGATACATTGATAGATAGGTAGATATCTTAATAGACTGGTAGATATATAAACACATAGAGACACATAGACACAGATATTCATATACACATAGAGACATTGACACATAGACACTAACACATAGACACATAGACATAGTTAGTTAGATAGATACAAAGAGAGATAGATATATAGATATACAAATTGACATTTAGGTAGATAAACAATAGGCATATAGAAAGATAGACATATATATAGATAAAAAGATAGATAGAGAGTGTGATAGAAGAAAGATAATTAGATAGATTGATAGATGGTAGATAAGATTGATAAATAGACAAAGAGACCCAAATATCAATAGATAGATAGTTAGATTAATATGTGTGTGTGTGTGTGTGTGTGTGTGTGTATAAAGATATACATATAGACAATTAGACAGATAGATAAATAAATAGACCGATATAAAAATAGTTTTATAGACAAATAGACAAATAGTGAGATAGATAGATAGATAGATAGACAAATAGTTTGATAGATAGATAGACAAATATATAGATAAGCAGATATAGAGAAAGGTAGAGACATAGTTACATAGATACACACATATATAGATAAAGATAAGATAGAAAGATAGAAGAAGAAAGATAGATAGATATAAAAATAGATAAATATATAGATAGATAGAAAGATAGATATACATTTATATTGTTAGAAAGATTTATCGATAGACAAATAGACAAATAGACAAATAAATATATTGATAGTTAGACATATAGTTAGATAAAGAGATAAATAGAGAGATCTATAAATAGATAAGAAAATAGGCAAATATATAGATAGACATATAAAAAAATAGATAAATATTTAGATATATAGATAGACAAATTGCAATATGCTCAACTAAATAGATATATAGATAGATACATAGATAGACAGATTGATAGATATACAAATAGATATATAGATAAATAGATAAATAGATATATATGTACGTAGATTGATAGATAGATCAATAGATTGAAAATAAAAAGAAAGACATTTAATAAGATAGCTAGATAGATAAACAAATAGGTAAATCCATATATAGACAAATAGATATATAATTAGATATATAGATATGCAGATTTGCTGATAGATAGATAAATAGATAAATAGATATACAGATAGAAAGAGAGATAAACAAATAAATAGCCAGATATATAGATACATAGGGAGGTAAATAGATAGATAGATAGAAAGATAGAGTGATAGATAGATTGATTGAAAAAATGATAGAAATAGATAGATAGATAGATATATAGATAAATAGATAGATAGATGGATAGAGAGATATAGATAGATAAATAGATAGATAGATTAATTGACAAAAAGGCAAATATATAGATAAGCAGATAGATATATTGAAGATTAGATAGATAGAAAGAAAGATAGATAGATTCACTGATAGTCTAATAAACAAAAAGGTATTTAGACAGTTAGAGAAATAGATAAATAGAAAGACAGATAGATCGACAGATAGATAGATAAACAAAAAGATAGATAGATAGATAGATATATATATATATATATATATACAAAAGACAAATAGACAGATAGATAGAAAGATTAATAGAAAGATTCAACGATAGATAGATATATAGACAAATAGACTTATAGATAGATATATAGTAAGATGGATAGATATATTGATATTTAGATAGATAGAAAAACATAAACATAGATATACAAATAGATAAATATATAGATAGAAAATATAGAAATAGATATATAGCCAATAGAAAAATAGATGGATATATAGATAGACATATAGATAGATAGACAAATAGACATATAGATAGATCGAAAGATAAATAGATAGATAGAAAGATAGAGTGAGACTAAGATAAATATATAGATAGATAGATTAATAAATAGATAGATAGATGATAGATAGACAAATTGATATAATGAAAAGTAGACGTATAGTAAGATAGACATATAGATAGTTATAAAAATAGATAGATAGATAGATAGATAGACACACACACACACATACACACACATATATATATACATAGATATTTAGATCGATAGATATAGATAGATAGACAGAAAAATAAATAGATAGTTAGATAGATAGATATACAACTAGATATATATACAAATAGACATATAGACAACTAGACATATAGACAAATATATAGATAGATTGATAAATAGATAAATTAATTAATTGACAAAAAGATAGATCAACATATATACAGATTGATAGATAGATGGACAAATAGAATATTGGACAATTAGAAAGATAGATATATAGACAAATAGATAGATAGATAGTTGGATAGACAGACAGACAGACAGATAGATTCATAGATAAATAGATTGAAAAATATAAAGAAAGACATGAAAGAAATATAGAAAGATAGATGGATAGATAGATAGAAAGATAGACAAATAGATAGATATATAGATAAATACATATGATTATAGATTAATATATAGATAGAAATATAAACAAATAAATACATAGATAGAAAAACAAAATGTTAGATAGACACATAGATAGATAGATAGATAAACATATATATTGATAGAAGGATAGATACATATATACATAGATAGATAGAATGATTAATAGTTCGCAATACAAAAAGACATATTGATAGATAGACAGATAGAAAGAAAGATAGATAGATAAAAGGTATATAGATAGACAAGTAGATGATTAGATAGATAGATTGATTGACCAATAGATAGATAGATAAATAGATAGACACATATACTAATAGAATTATATACTAAAAGATTGATAGAGAAATTTACTTTTTGATAGATAGACAAATAGAAAGATAGTTAGATAGATAAATAGATCGATAGATAGTTAGACAGTTAGAGATATATACATTTATATAGTTAAATAAATAGATAGACAGACTGATAGTCTAATTGATAAATAGTGTGATAGAAAGAAAGACAGATAGATAGAAAGATAGATAGACAAATTGATAGATAGATAGATAGATACAATGATAATTATATAGAGAGGTTGAAAAATAGATAGAATGAAAAATAAATTGATATTCAGGTAGGTAAGTAGATAGAAAGATAAATAAAAACATATACAGGTATATAGAGCCACAAATAAATAGATAGGCAGATAGATAGATAGATATGTAGAAAGATTGATAGACAGATAGATATATACATAGGTAGATATATACTTTGACACATAGACACCTAGATCCATAGAGAAATAGACACATATACACATATACACATATACAAATAGACACATAGACACATATACATTTAGTCACATAGAGACATAGATACATAGACACCTAGACACAGACACAAAGACACATATACATTTAGTCACATAGAGACATAGATACATAGACACCTAGACACAGACACAAAGACATAGACAGATAGATAGGTACAAAGAGAGACAGACATACAGATAATTAAATAGCCATATATACAGATAGATAGATATACAAATAGTCAGATAGATAGATAAACAATAATATAAATAGATAGATAAATGTATAGATACACTTATTGTCATTAAGCTAGATAAATGGGTAAATATATAGATATACAGATTGATAGATGAACCAATAGGTAGATAGATTAATAAACAAATATAAATAGAGATATATGGATAGATAGATAAATAGTTAAACATATAAAAAGATAGAGAGATAAAAATATAGATAGCGAGAGGGATAGACAAATAGTAATTTAAAGATATACAGAGATAGACAAATAAATTGATATCTAGATAGATATATAGATAGATATATAAATAGTTAGACAGACAGATAGACATTATACAAATAGAAAGATTGATAGATAAACACATAGATAGATAGATAGATATATAGATATACAGACAGATAGATAGATAGATAGATAGATTGATTGATATTGATACACAGATAGATAGAAAGATGAATTAATAGATACTCATATATTTAGTTATACATATAGACAAATACATAAATAAAAAGATAAATATATAGATAAATAGATAGATAAACATATCAAGAGATAGTAAGATATACAAATAGACAAATAGAAAGACAGTGAGATAGAGAGATAGATAGAAAAACTAATAGAGAAATAGTCATATAGATAGATAAAAAGAAATATAGTTTGACAGATAGAAAGATATACAAATTGAAAGTTAGAGTGATAAATAGATAATCATATAGATATATAGATAGATACACATATAGATAGATAGGTACATAGATAGCTAAACAGATAGATTTATAGATAGATTGATACACATATACACAAATATACATATAGATAGATAGATGGATAGATGGATAAACAAATATAGAGATAGAAAAATTGACAGATAAAGTGATATAGAGATAGATAGTTAGATAGATAGATAGACAGATAGATAGAAACTTTTATAGATAGATAGATAGATAGACTTTTATATTCATAGACACATAGATAGATAGGCATATAGATAGACAGATAGATAGATAGATAGAGAAATAGATATATAAATACATAGATAGAGAAATAGAAAGATATACAGATACATAGAGAGATAGATAAAAAAATAAACAAATAGACAAATTGATATATATATATATATATATATATATATATATATATATATATAGATATGTACACAAACAGATAAATAGATACAAAAATAAACATATAGATAGATAGACATATAGATAGAAAGATTGACATATAGATAGAATAATAGATAAACATATAGACAAATAGATAAATTGATAGATAGACAGATTGGCACATTATTAAAAAGGCTGATTGACAGTTTGATAAAAAGACATATAGATAGATTGATAGATAAATAGATAAATATATATATATATATATATATATACATATATAGATATATATATATATTGATCATAAAATTGATATATAATTAGATAGTTAGCCATATTAACATATAGATAGCTAGATAGAAAGATAGATAGACTATTAAACAAATAGATAGATAAATTGATATATAGAATGACAGTAAAACATATAGATAGATTATATAAAAATGTTGATATGAGGATAAGCAGATAAAAATATAGATAGTTTAACATATATAAATATATATAATATATATATATATATATACATATAGTCAGATAGATAGATAGATGTAAAGATAGGCTACTAGATAGATAGATAGTTAGTTAGTTAGTTAGATAGATAAATCTTATGAATGATAAATGAGAAGATAGACAGATAGACAAATAGATAGATGGATTGATAAATAGATAGATATATAAATAAATAAATAGACAGATAGATTGATTGATATATAATAGGATAGACAAATAGACAAATAGATATATATATATATATATATATATATTGGCAGATAGATTGATATCTAAATTGACAAATAGACACACAGGTAGATAGACATAATGATAGATAAATAGATAGTTAGTTAGACATAAAAATAGATAAATAAATAGATTGATTGATTGATTGATAGATTGATTGAGTGATAGATAGACAAATATCCTAATAAAAAGATCGATACAAAGATAGATTGATAGATTGATAGA
Source organism: Sapria himalayana (assembly GCA_029783825.1). Lineage (NCBI taxonomy): Eukaryota > Viridiplantae > Streptophyta > Magnoliopsida > Malpighiales > Rafflesiaceae > Sapria > Sapria himalayana. The sequence continues at coordinate 71,477 of JAREIK010016023.1, forward strand.
TTGATAGATTGATCATTAGTTAGTTAGTTAGTTAGATATTTAGTTAGTTAGTTAGTTAGTAAGAATGATAAATAGATAGATAGGTAGTCTAATAGTTTGATTGATAGTTATAGAGTTAGATAGATAAATAGTTAGAAAAATAGATATATTGACAATTAGATAGAAAGATAGATAGATAGATAGATATATAGATAGATATAGAGATAGGAAAATAGATAGATTGATTGATACATAGATCGACAAATAAAATGATAGACATATAGATAGATAGAAAAATAAATAGTTAAATAGATACATAGATTGAAAAATAGACTGATAGAAAGATAAAGATATAGATAGATAGATAGATAGACTCATCAACAAATATGTAGATAGGTAGATGAGTAGAAAGGTAGATATACAAATAGACAAATAGTTAGATCGATAGATAGACAAATAGATGGATAGATTGATAGGAGATAGATATATAGATAGATAAATAGATACATAGATTTACTGATAGAGTGATAGTTGTATTGATAGTTAAATAGTCAGATAGTTAGAAAAAAAGATATATAGAAAATTAGATAGATAGACACATAGATAAATACACAAATAGATATAGAGATAGGTAGGGAGATAGATGGGTAGATAGATAGACAGATATATAGATAGATAAACTAATAAACAGATAGACATATAAACATATAGTCAACTAGATAGATAGACAAATAGAAAAATTTATTGATAGATAGATAGAATGATAGAATGATAGATAGACATATATATAGTTATATAGATATATAGATAGATGATTAGATAAATAGAAAAATAGATAGATAGATAGATAGATAGACAAATAGATATATAATTAGATAGTTAGACATATTAACATATATATAGATAGAAAGATAGATTGATTGATTGATTTTTAACCAAATTGATAGTTAGATAGATTTACAAAATGCCAAATAAACATATATATAGATAGACAAAAAAGTAGATTAGAGGATAAGGAGATAAAAATATAGATAGTTTGACACACACACACACACACACACACACACACACACACACACACACACACATATATATATATATATATATATATATATATATATATAGACATATAATTTGATATATAGATTGAAAGATAGTAAGATAGATAGATAGATAGATATTTAAATAGATAGATAGATAGATAGACAAATAGATAGATAGATAGATATATAGACAAATTGCTTGATAAAAAGTCAGATAAAAAGGTAGATAGATAGATACAAGAATAGATATATAGAAAGATAGAGAGATAAATAATTAGGCCGATAAGTAGATAGGTAGAAAAATAAATATATTGATAGACAGATAGATAGATAGTATGATAGACAAATTGATAGATAGCTAGATAGACATATTGACAAATAGATAGTTAAATAGATAGAAAAAAAGAAAGATTGATAGAAAGTTAAATAGATAGACTAATATACTGATAGTCTGATTGATAGTTAAAAAGTTAG
>JAREIK010016024.1:0-40304 GCA_029783825.1 Sapria himalayana
TAAGGTAAGTGGCTTTTGTTTTTCTGTTTGTTTTTTTTCAGCTTTTCTGTGTTTTCTACAGGTAGAAAGGAAAGAAGAAATTGAAACTAATTGAAATAACATCATGGGAATGGTTTGAGAAAAGATAATGGATGTATAGATATGTAGTATGCTCTGCAGGTACATTATTCTGCATGTCCATAGTTTGGTGGACTATTCTGATTGGAAGGCTAGATATGTTTAAATGGTATTGTTAGTAATGGGTATTATATATGCTGGAAATCTGTGCTATTTTTTGGAGGTCTGTGTTATTAAGTGTGTGTTGCTGGTAGTCTGTTGTTTAAAATGGGTGTTGCTGGAAGTCTGTTACTGGTTGTATGTAGGAAGTCTGTAAATATAGGTGCAAGCTGTAAAAGTTAAAGAGGACAGTGAAGGAATGAAAAGCAAAAAGATGGAAGAAAGCAGAACATTTTAAATAATGCTGAATAGCAATGGAGCTGTAACTGATGTATCAAGCCAAATTGATAATTGGTCTGACAGGAAGAGCGGATACAAGATTTTAATTATGTGTATGATAGAATTGACTTTGTGCAGGAAAAAATTGCAGGTGAAGGGTTAATCAAGTTATAAATAACAGCTTTCAATAATAATCACTTGGGAGGACAGCTTATAAGATGTTCAAAAACCCAGCTACCATTATAAGGCAGTGGAAGGAATTAAGCTAAAAATTAAAGAAGGCACGAGATGACTCAGACTCAAGTTAGCTAAAATGCTGGAGGGAGAATCATATTTGATTTAAAAAGATACGCACTTAGAAGCAACGAAATATAGAATACTCACCGAAAGATTGTTAAAGCAAGACAAGGATCAGCTACCATCATAGGGATAGTTATTACTTTCAGAAGGAACTTCTCCTTGTACAAAAAGGTAAGATAGGAGTCAGAGATTAACATAGTCATAGCACAAATAAAATTTCATTTTATTAGATTGGTTAAATGTTATTTTATTTTATTGAAGATTGGGTGTAAAAGGGCTAAGGATAGATGATAGTTTGTATTAATGGTATTCCTCCGCCAAAAGAGAGGGTTATTATAATAAAATAATATTTAAAAAAAACATTATTTCTAATCTATGAGTATATCAGTCAATCAGTAAGAATATATTATATATAGTATATATGTATCTATCTATCTAACAATCTCTATACAATTTATCATCTATCTATATATCTATATGTCTATCTATCTTTATGTTTTATCTATCTATTTATTAGTCTTTCTATCAATATGTCTATCTATATATCTATATATCTATCTATTTGTCTGTTTATCTATCAATCTATATATCTGTCTATTAATCTATTTGTCTACTTATATATCTTATATTTGTTTTATATATCTATCTTTCAATCAATCAATCTACTATCTATCTATTTATCTATCTTTCTATTTTTATAATAGTCTATCACTCTATAAGTTTATGAGTCAATCTATCTTCTATCTATCTATCTGTTTATGAATCTATCTATCTATCGATTTGTTTATCTTTCTATCTGTATATATTTCTATCTATATATATTTCTATCTATTTATCTATTAATCAATTTATATTTCTATCTGTCTATCTGCATAATTGTGTAACTCTCTAATTGTCTATATATGAATCAATCAATCTATCTTTCTATCTATCAAACTATCTAATTTCCTTTTAGTCTATTGGACAATTTGTCTATATGTTCAACTATTTATCTATTTATCTATTTATCTATGTATCTATCTTTATATCTATCAATTAATTTGTATATCTTTGTATATGTTTATGTATCTATGTGTCTATATATATGTATGGCTATCTATCTATCTCTCTGACTATTTGCCTATATATCTATCTATTTACCTATATTCTATTAATTTATCTGTATATCTATCTGTTTATCTATCTATCTATCTATCAAATAAAATTGTATATCTCTTTAGCTATCTATATATCTTTCTTTCTATCAATCAATCTATCTATCTATCTATCACTACATATGGCTATCTATCTATATGTCTATCTATCTATCTATATATCAATCTATATATCTATCTACTTATCTATATATCAATCTGTCTATCTATATAACTATTTATCTATCAATCAATCAAACTATCTATGTATATATCTACTTATCTATATATCTAAATATCTACATATTTTCCAATCTACCTATCTATCTGTGTATAATTTTTATATGTCTATTTGACTATCTATCTATCTATTTATTGATTTGACTATCTATATGTCTATCTGTCTATATGTTGATCTATCTATCTATCTATCTATTTATTTATCTATCTTCAATCTTTCTATCTATTATATTTCTATCTATCTATCTGTCTATCTATCTGTCTATATATTAATCTAAATGTCTTATTGATCTATCTATCAATCTATCGATCTATATGTCTATGTATTTATCTACTATTTGTCTATCTATTTATCTAGCTATCAATATATCTTTCTTTCTTTTTTTCTTTTTCAATCTTTCTATATGTTTATTAGTCTATTTATCTTTATATCTATCATTCTATCTTTATATCTATATTTCTATCATTTTATCTGCTTATCTGTATGTCTATTTTTAAATATGTCCACCTATCTATCTGCATAGCTGTATGTTGATCTATATCTCTATCAATCAGTTTATGTGAATATCTATCTATCTATATGTTTGTCTGTCTTTGTGTCTCTCTCTATTTGACTATCTTTCTATACCATATCTATATATCTTTCTACATATTTTTAATGTGTCTATTTGTTTTATCTGTCTAACTATCTATCTAATTGCCTATATGTCTATATATCTAATTATCTGCCTATATATATATATATATATCTATCTATCTATCTAACTATCTATCTATCAATGACTATATATTTATCTGACTATTTGTATATCTATCTATCTATTAATTTATTAATCTATCTATATATCTTTATGTCTATCTATCTATCCTCCTATCCCTTTATATTTCTATCTGTCTCTTTGTCTATTCTACTATCATATATATATATATATCTATATGTTAATCTCTCTAAGTGTACATCTATCTATCTATCTATTTGTAAATTTATCTATCTCTCTATCTTTATATCTATCTATTTATCTATCTATCTATCTATTTATTTGTTTGTGTCTATCTATCTATCTATATGTATATCTATCTATTTGGCAAGTAGTTTATTAGTCTATTAGTTTATCTATTTAACTATCTATTTATATTTTAATTTGCTATCTATCTATATATCTATCTATCTATGTATCTATCTATTTGTCTATCTATTTGTCCTATCTATTTATATGTCCATTTGTTTATTTGTTTTTTATCTAAATATCTATATGTCAAAATATCTATCTATCTAACTATCTATACATAGAAATATCTTACTATCTTTCTGTCTGTCTATCTATCAGTCAATTTGTCAATCTATCTATTTATATATCCATCTATCTTTTTATCTTTATGTCCATCTATCTATCTGTCTGTCTATCTATATATATATATATATATCTATCTTTCTATCTATCTATAGGTCTGTCTATTTATTTGTCTATCTATCTATATATCTAGTTGTTTATCTTTTAATCTGTCAATTTGTCTAAATGCCTATCTTTCTATATTTCTATCTAACTATCTATCTTTCTATCTATTAGTCTATTAGTATATCAGTTAATCTATGTATTTGTCTATATATATATCTACCTATCGATCTATCTATCTATCTATCTATCTATCTGGTTATCAACTTTCTTCCTCTATATATATATATATATATATATATCAATCTATCTATGTGTATATCTATCTATCTATCTATATATCTACCTATGTCAATCTGTCTATCTATTTATTTTTGTATCTAACTTTTGATCTATTTAACTATCTATCTATCTATTTGACTATTTATAAGTCAATAAATCAATCTATCATATGTCTATCTATCTATTTGTAATTTTGTTTAATTATATATTTTTCTATTTATCTTTCTCTCTATTGTGTTATCTATCGATCTACTTACCTATATATTTATTTGTCGATCTATCTATTTGTCTATTTGTTTATCTATCTATCTTTCTATATATCATGTCATTTTCTCTATGTCAATCTATCAATTTATCTATCTATTTAGTTGTCTATCATTCTATTTTACTATTTTTTGTTTTTCTATCTACATATCTTTACACACACACACACACACACACACACACACACACACACACACACACACACATATATATATATATATATATTTCTGTCTGTCTATGTGTCATTGTATCTATTTGGCTTTTGAACTTTCTCTGTATCTTTCTATCTATCTATATATCTCTCTACATATCTATTTATCTATCTATCTATTTATGTGTCTATATGTCAATCTGTATATCTTGCTATATGTCTAGCTATCTATCTATTTATAAATCTTTCTATCTATATGTCTATGCTTATATGTATTTTTCTTTCTATTTGTTGATAAATTTATCTATCAATACACACACACACACACACACACACACACACACACACACACACAACACACACATATATATATATATATATATATATTTCTATCTATCAATATGTATATATGTATACATTACAAAAAAAATCCGAAATAACTAGGTAAAATTCCCTAGCTAAATTGGGTTTTTCCGTCACTAAAGTCGATATAACAATGTATTAATAATAGAACTTATCTTAATCTAAAGTGCTTGTCACAAAAATTATTTAGTAATTATATTCCCTAGCAAAATTAGCGAGTGAAAATTACCTCGCTAAATTAGCGAGGGAATATTCCGTAGCTAAATTAGCGAGGTAAAAAATCTCAAGCTATTTTAATTCCATAATTATTTTCACATTTTTAATTTTTTACATTAAATTTAATTACATATTCTTAAATTTTTATATTAAATTTAATTATAAGTTAAACTATAAACCATTAATTATAATTAACAAAAAATAAAATAAGTTAATAAAATATTTTGATACAATATGTTACAAAGTTAAAACATAGACATAACAAAACTTGATTACATCTTATTCTTCATCAATGTATCTAATGACACTACATAAAGTATAATCTGTCCGTAAAATTGATGTTGCTTTCTCTCCCCCAACTCCTCAAGTTCTGCATACTATTCTAGCATCCGAGCATGTCCCTCCAGGCCATCTACATTGCTTCCGCTAGTTCTATTCTACATTTCCTATCTACCTCTAACTTCTTCTTCATTTTATCTGCCAATGCCCTTTTTGTATCTAGCTGCTCTTCCAACAGCACATTTTTAAACCTTGCAATCTGTTGCATGTATGTATGTGCATGTGTGTCTGTTTAAACACACACACATGTACTTTCATGCAAATACACATACCATCAAAGACAACAGAAGAAATAATCTAGCGTTTAAAAAACACACATATAGGTCTTTCAGGCATGGTCAGCATCTGCTAGTTCTTTGTCCTCTAGTACTCCACGCAAATAAAAAAAATTATTACACCTGCATATGGATTATAACATACTACATTTACAAACCAAAAATGAACACATTACAGTGATGATGATAAATAGATTGACTAGCACATGCATAACAAACTGCCAATTGCTAGAAATTTCACACAATGCGATAATCATGAGATTATTTTTAAATTATCAAATCAAGAATTTCCCAAGATTTCTAGTGAATTGCCCATCAACATATTCTTCTTTGTTGCCTAGCTTCACGCATCTGTCCATGGGTAATAATAAGAAAGTTAGAAAGTACCAAACAAAAGGAAAATGAAAGTTGAAATGATAACAGGTTGCGTGGTATTGAATTTTTGCACACATGTAGGTTCATATAGGAATCCACTGAAGTAAAGAAACTTGAAAGAAACCAAAAAAAATTAGAAAAAAATGCAATGCACAAGAAAAGAACACAAGATAGCTCACCTTTGTATTCTATTCCCGACTTGAGTTTTACAATGACCGTCTTCCTAGTCAAGTTGTTAAGAAAAGGCTTGGGATTAACAGAGATAGTCTGCAATATTCAGTAATAAAAAAACTAATGAACGATACTATCATGCACGTATCCATCAGATATTTATCTGCATTTACTTAAAATGCATAAGCTTGTATATATGCAATATACATGCATACAGCAAGATTTTAGTATAACTATATGTGTCCAATCACATACACGCACACACACACATGCACACATTATTTTCCTATCTTCTCATATTTTTTTATCTTGTCCATATATTACACCTTTCTAGTTCAACTGAATTATTGATGCATGGAAATGCTCATTACCAAAAATCACACAACCTAAAATAAATATAATATGCTTGATGAATAACCTCATACAAACAATGCCCTTATATACCATGTTATTTTTATTAAGGCAACTCTTAGGATGAATAACCTCGATATCACTCTCAAAGTGTACTTGTGTGTGCCATGCATGCCTTAATGTGTACGACATGATAATTCTTCCTCAAAAAATCTATCAATAGAACAACATATCAATTGATAAAGTATAGAACATTGGACCCAACAAAACATAAGCAATATCACAAATATCATGCTCATCAATAAGATAGTTATATATAGTATATATGTAGATATAATACTATAGTGTATATGTATATACTAAGTATATATGTACATATATACTATAGTATATATGTACATATATATTGCAGTATATATACATATAAACTATAGTATATATGGATGTCTTATAGGTATAGATATAGATATAGAACATCAGGCAAAGTATTATCCCATTTATACTTCACAAAGAAGGCAGAAAACATCACTATCAACATTAATAAGAAATATAAATCTTATTTAAATTTTCAAAAATATATCTAAAATCTCTTAGAGGAAAGCTTGGAAGACAAGCAATGAGCCAGGGTTGGCGCATCAATGTTCGCACCCTACCTCCCCGCAACCAGAATTCTCTCCCGGTCCCAAGGTCTATAAGGGGGTTGCTCTGCCCCGCCACCCTCCACAGCACCATGCTATCGTGTGGCTTTTTTAGAACATTTCTTCCCCTCTCTATGTGCTTGCACCAGTGATTTTAATTGCTTAGCTTTATTGTATTAATCCATAAATCCTGTAGTTTCTTCTGTCATATGGTTCCTCTCTTAGTTAGAAGCAAGGACCGTCACTTCGCTGTATGTGTCAACATAACTATAGAACAATTTAATATGCACTCCATAAAAATAATTCATATTCAAAAAAAAAGAGGAACAAAACTTCAAAATTTAGATGTTTTGTCTTCCAAATATTAAAAAAAAAACAAATAGCTGTAAAATTTGCAAACTTCATATAGCAAGGCATCTTGACTCATCTTCTTTCCAACTATTCTGACTCCTCTTCTTTTCATGATCAAAAGCAGGGAATAGATCGATGTCCTAGTTGTGCAGCATGTGGATTGGCACTCACCTTAACCCCATCAATAGCACTATTGAGACTTGCCTATGCAAGTGCATACTAGTATGGGAATGCCAAAAAAATCCATGTCATTGCTATTGATGACCATGTCCAAGCATTTCTTTGGAGCTTTCAAACATGGAATAGGAATGGAGTTTGGATCCTTTGGTTTCCATGGTTTCTCTAGTTTTGATTTTCTTGGTGGATCCCCACTTTGCTCTCTCTTGAGTTGGCCATCTTGTTTATCATAGCTTGGTTGATTGATCTTACAAATCCTTTCATCTTACAAAGAATCATGTGGGTGTAGAATCTTCAATGGCTGAGCTCCAGAAGTTTTTCTGAGAACAGGATAAGAAGCATTTGGAGGTAACATGTTCAAAAACTTATCTCTTTGGTTTATCTAGCCATTTCTCATGTAATGTAGTGCAAGAGAGGTGTTGGAGACAATGCATTCGTGGGGATGGAATGGATTTTTGGCATTAACAATAAAGTTGTTAATATCAGGTCCCAGTAAGAAAGACTTTGTGTTGTGGTCTCCCACACTAGGTATTAGTTGCAGACCAATATGCCCCTTGAAAGATGGCTCGTAAGAGCCCTAGTTCCTCATGTTCAGCCAGTCATCATCCTTGAAACTAGGAACATGCAAGAGAAGGAGAATAAGTAGAGTGAACACATTTAATTGAATTTCATTAGAAATCATTATGATAATTAACAATTCAATAGTTTAAGTCCACCGATGAACGATAAAATCTAGTCACGGGTCTAATCGGCGACAACACAAATCTGCACGAAATAAGAGTGTCAAGGACAAACTTGAAAACATATTTTTTCAATATATCAAATAAAAATTGAAGTGATAGTGATAATTTAATAAAAAAATATTTGGGATAAAATAGCTAATAAAGAGAGCACATATTAATGCTGAGGTCTTTTTCAACTTAACTAAATTGATGACCACAAAAACTTCAACAAATATCTTAATGATTGCCAGTAAGAATGTTTGGAGAGAGATAGAGAGAGAAGGAAAAAATAAAGTATTTCAGAATGCATAAAAAGATAATAGAAGCTTAGCCTCTTTTTGATCCAGTAGGAATCAGTAAAGATGGAACCCATCCATAGGAAGGACCGTGGGAATGTCTAATGGCTTCGAATCAGAAAATGAGGCTGTGTCTGCGTGGGACCATTTATTCGTGCGTCTCACAACTTCAGAAGCTAACGTGCTCTTCCCAACACCAGGAGGACCACCCAAGCATTTTGTTGGTTCTAGTGGTAATCAAAAGAGTGTAATCTTATCATTTGAAAAATATCATATGGTAATCTATTATTAAATCAGTTGGAAAACTCCAAATTAAAATTTTGATGGTATTATGTCCGTAGTTATTAATAGATTTAATCCATTTACTAAAATTTGATTGGTAAAATATTTTTTGTAGTTATAATAGTTCATAGTTATATATAGTCATCATAAACTATTATACATATAGTTATAAATGAAGTTACATATAATTATACATAGTAATATATAGTTATATATATAGTTTTAAAAAGGTATATATAGTTATATGTTATTATCCTTTTATTTATAAAAGTAGTTATACATATAGTAAAAGACAATTATTAATAGTTATATATTCTTATACCTCTAATATATTTAGTTATAAATAGAGTTATATATAATTATATTTAATTATACATATAGTTATAAATATGTATGTAGTTAAAGATATAGTTATATATAATATTTTTTAGTTATACATATAGTAAAATACAATTATATATAGTTATATATTATTATACATATAGTATATTTTGTTAGAAAAATATTTATATAGAATTATACATATAGTTATAAATTATTATATAGTTAAAAATATAATGTAAAAATATATAGTAATAAACATAGTTTACATAGTTACTAATATAGTTAAATATAGTTATAAAGAGTTTATATAGTTATGCAAATATTTATAAATAGTTATACATATATAGTTAAACATATAGTTATATATATATTGTTATAAGTTTTAATTATAATTATAGTTACATGTGTGATTGCACACATAGTTATACATTTTATTATTATTTTTTGCAACAATATCAATGACACTATTGGTTTCTTTTCAAATATGAACCATCAAATTTAAACAACCAATCAAAACTAAATTGAATATTACAAGTGTATTTATCCAATGGTTACCTAAATTTAGTTCCATTCCAAAAAACATCGATATATTGGATTATTTAGACAGATTCTTATACATCTTCATATTTAACATGTATTTTGTATGTTCAGTACACACTACAAGAAAAATCACATTTAGCTAGGGACAATTCCCTAGCTAAATGGGCAATTTCCATCGCTAAATGGGATATATCAATGGATTACCGACGGATAGCTCCCCTATCTAAAGTGATTCTTGCTAAAATTTAGCAATGGAAAGTGTCCCTAGCTAAAAAGTTAGTGACGGAAAAATCTCTTGCTAAAAAAGACAAATTCCCTAGCTAAATTAGCTAGCTAAATGAGATTTTCCGTCACTAAATAAAAATAACGACGGAAGAATCCCAAACTAACGAGCTGATCGATTAATTTTAGAGACAGAAATACTCCCTAGCTAAATAAATTTAGCGACGGAAAATCTATCACTACTTTTAAGATTTCCCTAGCTAAATTAGATAGGGAAAATTCCCTAGCTAAATTAGCAATGGATTTATCCATTGCTAATTTAGTAATGGATTTATTCCTTGATAATTTAGCAATGGATTTATCCCTTGCTAATTTAGTAAGGGATTGTTCCCTAGCTATTTTAATTTCAAAAATAATTTCAGAATTTAATTTTTTTTAAAATTGTTTAATTAAATAAAATAATATTTTTATATCAAATTAAAAAAAATCGAAACTATAAATAATTTATAATAAACAAAAAATAAAATCATTTAATATCTTATTCTAATTCAATATTTGACATAATTAAAACAGTAAAATAACAAAATTTTTATTAGTCTTATTAATCAATGTATCTACCGACAGTGCATAAAGTATAATATATCCATTCATTGACGTTGCTTTCTCTCCCTCTGCTCCCCGATCATTATTTTTCTAATGCGACAAAGCTATCACAGTCACAGCACGTATTGTCTAGTGAAAAATTTCATCACTTATAAAAGCTTTGTATGAGGAACAATGCGCTATCATATCTGTAAGAAATTTAAACCACTCAGTCAAATTAAAAAAAGTTATGTTTTGATACATGTATAATTCTACAGTATATATGTAAATATATAGTACCATTTCACTCGTACATATATTACTAATGTATATGTACTTTAAAACAGTAGTATCATGTGTACATATAAATTGAGTACAAATATACTCAATATATATGTACAGAAAATATTGTAGTATTATATGTACGTATATACTGACTTAATTCGTATATATATACTATCTTTATTCATACGTATATACCTCATTTGGTGTTGTTGCTGCTGCTCCCACTACCGCGCCTGTCACTACTACTGTTATTGCTATTGCTGCCAATACCACTGCTACTATCACCGCTGCCGCCGCCACTACTACTGAAGCTGATGCTGCTGGCCGCTGTAGCAGCTGCAGCCATTTCCCCCACTGCCGGTGCTACCGTTGCCCCCACTATCGGTGCTGCCATTGCATGCCGTTGTCGCCGTTGCCGCCACTGCCCCCACTATTGTTGCTGTCATTGCCACCACTAGCACCACTACCACCACTAATACCATACCTTTACTACTGCCGTTGCTGCCTCTACCGCTATTACCGCCGGTGCTTCTGGTGTAGCCGCTGCTGCAGGCACTACTACTGTTATTGTTTAACTATTTAACTATCTTTCTATATTTATCTTTATCTTTCCATCTGTCTAACTATCTAACTATCTGATTTTTATATCAATCATAATTTATCTACATATCTGACTATCTATATATGTGTTTATGTGTCTATCTATCTATTTGTCCATATATTTATATGTCTATATATATATATATATATATATATATATAGTTATCTATTTATTTGTATATTTGTTTATCTATCTATCTGTCTATTTTTCTATATGTCTATGTCTCTATCTCTTTATCTATGTTTGAGTTTATTAGTCTATAAGTCTATGTATCTATCTATCTATCTAAAATTGTCTATATGTCTATCTGTTTATATGTTTATCTTTCTATCTGTCTATCTATCGATTTTTAAATCTATCTATTGTCAATCTGTCTATATATCTATTTGTCTATTTGTCTTTCTATTTTATATGTATCTGTCTATCTAGCTATATGTCAATCTCTCTAACTATTTATTTGTTTATGTGTCTATATTTCTATATGTCTATATATCAATCTATGTAACTATCTATCTATCTATTTGTATTTTTGTTTATGTTTCTATTTATCTATCTGTCTGTCTATCTGTCTAACTATCTGTCTATCTATCTATCTATCTGTCTATATATATGACTAGTAGTCTATCTATCTATATATCAATCTATAAATGTATCTATATGTATATATATATATATATATATATATATCATTCTATCAATTTAATTTTATAAGTGCGTAATTATCTATCTATTTATTTATCTATCTGACAATTTATGTCTTTATGTTTCTATGTGTTTATCTATATATCTGTCTATTTGTATATCTGTCAATCTACCTATTTTATGGTTGTTTTTTGTTTATCCATCTATCTCCCTATCTATATATCTTTTTATTCGTCCGTCTCTCTATATGTCTCTTTGTCTATCTCACTGTCTATCTATATGTTATCTATCTATCTACCTACCTACCTATCTATCTATTGGTCAATTTGAATATCTATCTTTATAACTCTATCTATATGTCTATTAGACTATCAATCTACCCATTTTCTATCTATCTGTCTATATATAAAAATAGATAGATAGACAGATAGATAAATAGATAAACAAATATATAAATAGATATATATACAGATTGATAGATAGATAAATAGATGGATAGATATACATATAGATAGAGAGATAGTTAATCAGATAGATAGATAGAAGTTAAACTAGTAGGTAGATAGATAGTTAAACAAATAGCTAGACAAGCACATAGATGGATTGTTTGATTGACACATTGATAAATAGATTTATAGACTATTAGATAGACAAATTGATAAAAAGATTGATATATAAATAGATAGATTGATAGATTGATTGATAGATAAATAGACAGATAGAAAGATAAATAGATAAACAAATCGAGATATAGATAAATAGAAAGAAAGATAGATAGATATGTAAAAAGATAGATAGATATATAAATAGATAGATAAATAGATTGATTTGTAGACAATATAATAGACAAATTGATTCACAAGTGGTAGATAGATTGTCAGATAGATTTATAGACACATTGATGGATAGATTGATAAATAGATTAACAGGTAGATTGGTATACAATTAGATAGAAAAATAGATAGAGAGATAGATAGAATGTTAGATAGATATATACATAAAAAATGACAGATAAATAGAAATAAAGATAGAAAGACACATAGATTGACATATAGTTTGATATATAGATTGACAGCTAGATAGATAGAACAATATACAGATTGATTGATTGATTAATATAAAGATTAAAAAATATTGATAGATAGATTCATATACAAATTGATAGATATATTGATAGAATGATAGATAAATAGATTGATTGATTGATAGATAGATTAATAGATATACATAAATAAAGATAGATAGATCAGATTGATTGATTGAAAGACAATTTGATCGACATATTGATAGACAAATTAATAAATAGATTGATACATAGATAGATAGATAGATAGATATATATATATATATAGAAAGTTAGATAGATGATAGATAGATTGACAAATAAATAGTTAGATAGATATACAAATAGATAGATAGATAGATTGATTGGGAGATAGATTTCAAGAAGATTGTACGATAGATAAAGAGATTGATATAAATACAGATAGATAAATAGTTAGATAATAGATAAAATGATAAATAGATAGATAGATAGATAGAAATTTTGATCGACATATTGATATATAGATTGATAGACTGATTTATAGAGAGATTGAAATACAAATTGATAGAAATATGGATAGATAGATTGAGTGACTGATGTATAGATAGATAGACAGCTAGATTGATTGATTGATAAATACACAAATAAATAGATAGATTGATAGTCATATTGATCGATAGATTGATTGACATATTGATGGATAGATTTATAGACTGATATATAGATAGATGGATAGATAATTATATAGAATGAATGATAGACAAAAAGATAGAGAGATAGATAGACATATAGAAAGTCTGATACATAGATAGACAAATAGATAAATAGACAAATAGATTGATATAAATATAGTTAGATAGATAGACATATATATATACTCATATCTAGATAGATATATAGATAAATAAATAGATAAAAAGATAGACAGAAAAGATAGATAAGCAAATAGATAGAGAGAAAGATAAACCGATAGATTGATAGATATAAAGAATGACAACTAATAAGAATGACAAACATATATATAGACTTATAGAAATACAAATAGAAAGAAAGAAAGATAGATAGATATATATATATATATTGGTAGATGCATATACAGATAGATAAATACATAGTCAGTTAGATAAATAGGCAAAATGACAAACATATAGCTAGACAGACATATAGGAAGACTGATAGACAAATAAATATACAAATAGATAAACAAATAGATAGATAGAGAGATATATAGATAGATAGATATAGAGATAGTTAGAAAGATAGATATATTGATTGATTGAAAGATATAAATATATATAGATGGATAGATAGATAGATAAAGAGACAAAATTTGATAAATCGATAGATAGAAAGATGGATAGATATATAGATTGATAGATAAACAGATAGATAAATAGATATATAGATAGATAGATATATAGATAGATAGATAGGCAGATAAACAAATAGACAGATCGATAGATAGATATATAGATAGACATATAGCTAGAGAGGTAGATAGAGAAATAGACCAATAGATAGACAGACATACAAACAAACAAATAGAGAGATAGACATATAGATAGAGAGACATGTAGAAAGATAAATAGATATATAGATAATCATATAGATTGATAAATAAATAGACATATAGATAGGTAGATAGATAGGCAAATAGATATACATAAAGATAGATAGCTAGATAGATTGTTTAATAGACAAATTGATAAATAAATTGATAGATAGATTTATAGATACATAGATAGATTAATAGACAGATAAAAATAAATTGACAAATAGATTGAAAATAGATTGATAGATAGATTGATTTATATACAAATAGATAGATAATTAGATAGACAAATAGATTGGTAGATAGACAGATAAATAGACACATACATAGACACACACACACACACACACACACATATATATATATATATATAGAAATAGATAGATAGGTAGGTAGGTAGGTAGGTAGATAGATAGACAGACAGACAAATAGTTAGATAGATATATAGATTGATTGATTGATACATAGATAGATACATAGACTTATTGATAAATAGATAAATAGTTCAAAAGACACATAGATAGATACATAGACTTATTGATAAATAGATAAATAGTTCAAAATACACATAGATAGATAGTTAGATAGATAGATAGATAGATAAATAGACAGATAGAAAGTTAGATAAATAGACATACAATTAGATAGATACATAGATAGATAGATATATAGTTAAATTGATAGATAGATAGATAGATAAACAAATAGAATTATAAATAGATAGACACATACATAAATAGATAGATAGACAGATTCATCAATATATTGATGGACAGATTGAAATGTAGATAGATATATAGATAGTAGAAAGATAGATAGGCAAATAGATAGAGATAAAAAAATAGGTAGACAGACAGATAGATAGAATGCTAGATAGACTGCTTGATAGATAAATAAATAGGTAGATAGATTGACAAATATATAGACATATAGATAAACATATATATAAATAGATAAAAAGATAGATAATTAAATAAATACATAGATAGATAGAAAAATAAACAAACAGATAGATAGATTAACTGATAAAAGGATATCTACACACACATAAAGATAGACATTTAGACAGACAAATAGAAAGATAGATTGGTTGATTGATAAATATATGGATATAAAGTTAGAACATATAGATAGACCGATAGGAAGATATATAAACATTCAAATAAAACAATAGACATATAGATTGGCATATAGACAGATTGACAAATAGACAAAAAGACAAATATATAGACTAAAAAATATACGGACGGATAGATAGATAGACAATAAAATAAATTGGTAGACAAAAAGACATATAAATATAAAGATAATAGATAAACAAAGAGAGACAGATTGATAGATAGATAAAAAGTTAGATAGACATATAGTAAGATAGATAGATATGGAGACAGATAGAATGATAGTTTTGTAGACATTTTCATAGGCAGATAGATGTATAGATAGCTTGATAGATAGACAAAAAAATAAATAGATATCGATAGTTAAACATATAGATAGATAGATAGATAAAAAATAATTATATAGATAGATAAATTCATTGATTGATAGATTGATAGATAGATAACAGATTGATCACTAGAAAGATTGATAAAAATATTAATAGAAAGAGATATATATATATATAGTTACACAGATTGATAGATAAATAGATATATACACAAATAGATAGAGAGTTTGATAGTTAGATAAATAGATAGTTAAATAGATAAATAGATTATTACACAAATAGAAAAATACATAGATAGATAGAGAAATATACATATTGATTTATAAATAGATAGACATATAGACAAATAGATAAACAAATATATAAATAGATAGTTAGATAGATAAATAGATGGATAAATATACATATAGATAGAGAGATAGTTAATCAGATAAATAAATAGAAGTTAAACTAGTAGATAGATAGATAGAAAAATAGCTAGATAGACACAAAAATGGATTGTTTGATTGACACATTGATAGATAGATTGATAGACTGATATATAGACAAATTGATAAAAAGATTGATAGATAAATAGATAGATAGATAAATAGATAGATAAAAAGACAAATAGATAAAAAAATAGAGATATAGATATTTAAAAAGATAGATAGATGGATAGATAGATATATAGATAGATATATAGATAGACAGATAAATAGATAGATTTGTAGACAGAATGATAGACATATTGATTCATAAATATTAGATAGATTGGTAGATAGATTTATAGACATATTGATAGATTGATTGCTAAATAGATTAATAGGCAGATTGATAGAAAAATAGATAGAAAATAGATAGAGAGATAGATAGAATGTCAGAGAGATATATACATAAAAGATGACAGATAATAGAAATAAAGATAGATAGAAACAAAGATTGACATATAGTTTGATAGATAGATTGACAGATAGATAGATAGATAGTTCGATAGATAGATATATAGATTGATAGATAGATTAATAGAAAGATTAATAAATAGATTAATATATAGATTCATAAATAGATCGATAGATATATTGATTGATAGATAGATAGATAGATTAATAGACAGCTAGAAATAAAGATAGACAGATAGATTGATAGATTGAAAGACAATTTGATCGCCAGATTGATAGACAAATTAATAGATAGATTGATACATAGATTGATAGATAGAAAGATATATAGATAGATTGATATATATATATATATATATATATATATAAAGATAGATTGATTGATAGATATATTGACAGACAGACATATAGATAGATAGATAGTTACTTAGTTAGTTAGTTAGATAAATAAATAAATAAATAGATAGATAGACAAATTGATCGATAGATAGATTAATAGACTAATTTATAGAGAGATTGGAAGACAAATTGATAGAAATATAGATAAATAGATTGATTGAAATATAGATAAATAGACAGATATATTGATTTATTGATTGATAGATAGATAAATAGATGAATAAATAGGTAGATTGATAGTCATATTGATCAATAAATTGATTGACAGGTTGAAAGATAGATTCATAGACTGATATCTAGACAAGTAGATAGACAATTAGATAAATAGATAGATAGACAAATAAATCGAGAGATAGAAAGACATATTGTTAGACGGATACATAGATAGAAAATAGATAGATAGACAAATAGATTGATATATAAATAGTTAGATAGATAGGCATATAGATAAATTGATATCTAGACAGATATATAGATAGATAGATAGATAGATAGATAGAAAAATAGAAAGATCGACAGATAAGATAGATAGGAAAATATATAGAGAGAAAGATAAACAGATAGTTTGATAAGTAGATAGAAAGAGAGATATACAACTAGATATATAAAATGATAGATAGAAAGAATGACACCTATATAAACATATAAAAATACAGATAGATAGTTAGATAGATAGATAGATAGATATATTGAAAGATACATAGACAGATAGATAAATAGATAGATAGACAAATAGATAGATAGATATGTAGGTAAATTGATAGACAGATTGATAGACAGACATATAAGAAGACTGATAAATAGATAGAGACAAATAGATAAACAAATAGATAGATAGAAAGATATATAGATTGATAGATATATAGATAGATAGCTTGATAGATAGATAGATAGATAGATTGAAAGATAGATATACAGATAGATAGATAAATAGATAGACAAAATGATAAAAAATTTGATAAATTGATAGATACACAAATTGTTTGAATTATAGATAGATAGAAAGATTAATTGATTGATAAAAAGGTAGAAAGATAAATGAATAGATATATTGATTGATAGATATATAGATAGATAAATAGATAGATAGATAAACAAATAGATAGATAGATACATAGATATAAAAATATATCATATATATATCGATAAATAGATAAATAGATACAAATATATTGATAAAAAAATAGATAGATTGATTGATACACATAGTTAAATAGATATATAGACAGATAGATTGATATATAAATAGATAGATTTAAATATTGATAGATAGATAGACAGACATACAGATAGATAGATACCCATAGAAATAGATAGTTAAATAGATAAATAGACAGACAGATAGACAGACAGATAGATAGATAGATAGATAGATAGAGAAATTAATAGATAGATAGACAAATTAATAGAGAGATTAATATAAATATAGACAGGTAGATAGACAGAAAGAAAGACAAAAAGATAGACAGATAGATATACTTATAAAAAAATAGATATATAGATAGATAGATAGACAGATAGATAGATTGATAGATAGTTGGATAGACCGGCAAATAGATAAATAGATATATAAATACACAAATATATAGTTAGATAGATAGATTAAGAAATAGATAGATAGATAGATGGTTAGTTATGAAAAAAAAAATTTAATAGACAAATAGGTAAATATATATATAAATAGATTGACAGATAAATAGTTAGATAAACAGATAGACAAATATAGTTACACAGATAGAAAAATAAAAAAATAGAAAAAAAAGTAGATAGACAAATAGACAGTTAGATAGATATATAGATATACAAATAGATAGATAGATAAACAGATAAACAAAAGGATAAAAAGACAAATAAATAATTGATAAATAGATAGATAGTAAGATACTTAAATATAATAGAGACTGATATACACATAGATGCATAGATAGATAGAAAGGTGGATAAATATATACACCAATAGATAGATAGAAAAATAGATAAATAGATATATAGATAGACAAAAATAGACACATATACATTTAGACTAATAGATAGATAGATAGATAGATAGAAAGATATAAATAGACATATAGATAGATATAGAGATATACAGATATAGATATAAATAGATAGTTATACAAATATACATATACACAAATAGACTAATAGACAGATAAAAAGATAGAAAAAAAGATAAATCTAAAACAGAAAGATAAATAGATAGATAGACAGATAGACAAATAGATAGAAAGATAGATTGATAGACAAATAAACATATTGACATAGAGATAGTTAGATAGTTTGATTGATTTATAGATAGATAGACATATAGATAGATAGATAGATAGATAGATAGAATGATAACAAGATAGTCAGTTAGATAGATTACATATAAATAGATAGACAGATAGATAGACAGACAAACAGATAGATAGATAGATAGATAGATAGACAAATAAATTGATAAATAGATAGACAGATTGATAGATAGAGATATAGATAGATAGAAATATAGGCAGATAGATAAATAGATAGATAGGAAGATAGATAGTCAGATAGTTAGATAGTCAGAGAGAGATTGAGAGATTGAAAGACATATAGACAGATTGTCAGAAAGACGGATAGTCAGATAGACAAAAATATAGGCAAAGAGGCAAAGGGACAGATAGTTAAATAGAGAGTATGATTGACTAATAGACTAATAGCTAGATAGATAGAGAATAGACATATAGACAAAAAGATAGATCGACATGTAGATAGGAAAACATTTAGATAAATAGAGAAATAGCTAGGTAGGTAGGTAGTTAGGAAGGTAAGTAGGTAGAGAGATAGAGAGATAGATAAGTACAGAGATAGAAAGATAGAGAGAAAGAAAGATAGATATAAACAGATATCGAGAAATAGAGATATAGAGATTTAAAAAGATAGGGATATAAAGAGATAGAGATATAAAGAGAGAGAGATAAAGAGATATAGATATAAAGAGATAGATAGATACAGAGAGAAAGATATACAAAGATATATAGATAGAGACATAGAGAAATAGACTGATACATAGATAGATAGATAGAGGATAGACAAACATATAGAAAGAAAGATAGATAGATATATTGACTAACAAACTAATAAACTAATAGAATAATAGTCTAAAAGACTGATAGATTGACAGACTGATAGACTAATAGACAGACAAATAGATAGAGAGACAAATTGGCAGATACACATAGGTAGATAGAGAGATAGACAAATAGGCAGATAGATATATAGATAAAAAGACATATAGATAAATAGATTGCAAAATAGATACATAGATAGGTACGTAATCAAATACACACTTCGATAGATAAATAGGTAGATAAACTTATATAGAAATAAATCAATTAAACAAATAAACATATAGATAGATAAATAAATAGATTTGTAAAACTATATAGATAGACTAATAGAC
This sequence comes from Sapria himalayana, assembly GCA_029783825.1. Lineage (NCBI taxonomy): Eukaryota > Viridiplantae > Streptophyta > Magnoliopsida > Malpighiales > Rafflesiaceae > Sapria > Sapria himalayana. The sequence continues at coordinate 20,703 of JAREIK010016024.1, forward strand.
ATATAAAGATATAGATATATAGTCAAATAGACAAATAGACAAATATATAACTAGATATATAGACATATTTACAAAGAGACATATAGATAGATAAACAGATATAGAAATAGACATATAGATAGATAGACAAATAGACAAATAGAAAGATAGACTAATAGATAAATAGATAAATAGATCGATAGATAGATAGATAGATAGATAGATAGACTAATAGATAGACAGATATTTAGAAAAATATAGAGTTAGATAGATAGACAAATAGATTGATTGATTATTGACACATAGACATATAGACAAATAGATTAATAAATACATAGACATATAGATATACAATTTGATAGATAGATAGATAAACAGATAGATAGATAGACTAATATACAGATAGATAGTTCGACAAATAGATAGATATACATATAGATAGATACATAGTCATATAAATAGGTAGATATAATGATAGACAAAGAAACATATAGACTGATAGACAGATATACAAATAGACATATACATAAATTGACAGATAGATAGATATACAGATAGACATATAGAGAGAAAGAGAGATAGAGAGAGATAGATATATAGATATAATGATAGGCAGATAGATGGTTAGATAGATTGATTGATTGAGAAAAAGACAAAGAGACATAGAGATAACGAGACTGATAGATGAATTTTCACAGAAAGAAAGGTAGAGAGAGAGATAGATAAATAGATAGATAGATAGAAAAGTAGTTAGATAGATAGATTGACATATTGCTAGGTACCTATGAAGCTTACTAGGTAGGTAGGTAGGTAGGTAAAGATATAGTGAGGTAGAGAGATAGAAAGAAAGAGATATAAAATAGAGAGATAGAGAGATATAGTGATATAGAGATAGATAAATAGAGAGATAGATAGATGGAGAGATAGAGAAATAGAGAGATAGAACATAGAAAGATATAGAGATAGAGAGATCGTGATAAAGATAACAAGATAGAAAGAAAATTAGACACATAGGCACATATACAGATAGTCAAATAGACAAATAGACTAAATGATAGACTGACAAACCAATAGACTAGTAGTCTGACAAACTAATAGAATGCCAGACTTATAGACTGGTAGACTAATAGACTGACAGACTTAGAGATAGAAAAACATATAGAATAACAGATAGACTAACAGACAAATAGAAAACAAGATAATATAAAGATATATAGAAAAATGGATAAACAGATAGATAGACAAACAAATAGATAGACACACAGACAGATAGATAGACAACTAGTAAGGTAGACAAATAATTAGGTAGATAGATAGTTAACATATACACAGTCAAGTATACTGATACTCGAGTAGACAAAGAGGTAGACAGATGAATAGATAGACCGACAGACAGACAGATAGACTGATTGACAAATAGATAGGCATATATACATATAGAAAGATCGACATATAGATAGACTCATAGATAGATAAACAAAAAATCAAACAAATAGATAAATACACAAACAGATAGGTAGAATTTAGATTGATTGATTGAAAGATATATTGATAGACAAATAGAAAGATAAATTATAGAAAATTGATAGATAGATAGATAGATAAATAGATAGACAGGTAGGTAGGTAGGTAAAATGACAGTTAGATAGAAAGAGAGATAGACAAATATATAGATAGATTTTTATAAAGATAGATAGAATGATAGATAGACAAAAATTTAGATAGATAGATAGATAGATACACAGATAGATAGACACATAGATATATAGATAGATAGACAAATAGATTGATTGATTGATTGAAAGACAAATTGATAGACAGATTGAAATTTAGATTGATAGGTAGATTGATAGATAGATAGATTGCCCTATTAATAGACATATTGTTACATAAATTAAAAGACAAATCGATGGATAGATTTAAAGGCATGATTATAAATGGATTGATAGACATATTTATAGATAGATAGACAAATAGATAGATAGATAGATAGATATATAGACAGCTAGATAGAGAGATAGATAGAGAGATCGATAGACATATAGAAAGATAGATAGATTGCATGATTGATTGATTGATTGATTGAAACAAGAATATGGGAGCTACCTATAGGCCCTACATCTCTCTATTATCAGGTAAGATTGTTATTACTTTTCTCCTTCAAAATACTATATACATTTTTCTATCTCTCTCAATTTGATTACCACTGACGGATGTTGGTTTATACAGAATATTCAGTTTTAATTTTTTTTTTAATTTTCTCCCAATTTTTCTTCTTCTTTCTTCTATTTTCACATCACTAATATGAGTTTGACTATCCACCATTAATGAAACAACAAATGGTATGTGTATTAGCATGAAAGTACATGTGTCTGTGTTTACACATATACACACATGCACATACATACATGCACAAGTATACATACATGCAACTGATCCCAAGGTTAAAAAGAGTGTTGTTGGAAGTGCAGCTAGAAAGGAAAAGGGCATTGGCAGATAAAAGGAAGGAGTTGGAGGTGGAGAGGAAATACAAACTAGAACTAAAGGAAGCAATGCTGATGGCCATGGAGGGACATGCTCGGGTGCTTGAGTAGTATGTAGATATTGAGGAGGTGGGGGCGAAAAAGCAACTTAAATTTCACAGACAGATTATACTTTATGCACGGTCAATAGATACATTGATGAATAATAAGATGTAATCAAGTTTTGTTATGTTTCTATTTTAACTATGTAACAAATTATATAAAAATATTTTATTAATTGATTTTATTTTTTGTTAATTTTAAACAATGTTTTATAGTTTATGTTTTTAAAAATATACGAAATTAAATTTTATGTAAAAAATTAAAAATGTGAAAATAATTTTGGAATGAAAATAGCTATAGAATTTTCCCTCGCTAATTTAGCTAGAGATTTTTCCCTCGATAAAAAGCTAGGGAATTTTCTCTTGCTAATTTTGATAGGGAAAATAGTTACTCTTTAATTTTTGCGACAAGCACTTTGGATTAGATGTATCAAATGGGCTGATTCGTGCCATGCCTAGCCCGGCACAGTACTGGAATTTCCCGTGTCCATGCCCATGCCATGTCATGCCGAGTCCAACCGAGCCTCATGTTGTCCCTGGCCCGACATGGTACCATTGTCTGGTTGGCTTAGTACCTCATCACAAGCCGAGGTACCAATACCATACTACCTCGTCGGGCTGAGGCTCAGCCCGACTAATGTGGAAACTGGGCGGGCCCAAATCTGAACCAACCCCAACCCCAAAGGCCTATTACGGGCTTACAACCAACAATTCAAATATTTAGCCGTTGGATTTTGCCTCCAATGGCTATGAGGCAGAATCCGATGACCCATATGATTCTTCCCCAAAAAAATTATTAAAAAATTCAAAAAAAATACTTTTTTTAAAAAATTCTAAATATTTTTCTATAAAAGCTCCCCACCCCTCTCTAATTTTTATGTTTTTCAAAAACATAAAATCTCACATTCTCCCTCTCTCAAACCTCTCTCATAAAATTTTATCTCTCGGGATTTCGGCTCGACTATTCGGGACTGGCAACTCAGGCTCGTCTTTAGTTGGTATTTGCATTGATCTTTAGAAGTTAGATTTTTGGTGCACGTGCTTTTCCTTTACACTACTTTATGGATATTTCTATTTTTTTCTCTCTATACTATTTAAGCTATCCTCTTGTCTAGAAAACCCAAAAAGTAACAAATACAAATACTAATAAAATTAATTTAAATTTAGAAAATGAAAATCTTACACAAAAGTCCGAGGTTACTAAACTTTGATTTCTCTGATTGTCTTAGCCCAAATATCTAAAAAACAAAAAACAAGGAGGACTTCTATAGTTTGGAGTCATTTAATATAATAAAACAAAAAAAATATTAGGGGTGAGGAAGAAGAAATGACACTGTGAAAATATTGTAAAAAAAATTTAACTTGTAAGAGTGCGTTTGGGACTAGACATCTTAAAAGGCATGCCTAATTATGCACCATAACACATGGTGCATTAGATCCTAGGCAAACCCAACTTAGCTCTTTATTTTTTGAGACTGGATCTAGTCCAGTCTCAAAGTTTACCCCCTTCATATGCCATAGCGAGTTGGGTTGGGAAGGCATGATCAAACTTATCACATTAATGGATCTTCCGATCTGATTTTCGGAAGATCCAAAGATAGTGAGCATCATGCATACATATTTTTAGCCTGCTTATCATAGGTTTCCTAGGTCCACATCTTGAACGACATACTAAAATATTATAAGTTAGAAAAATAATTAATAATTAATGAATTTATGGTATATAGTAGAGTGGTATACGTGACGACCAATATTTGGAACTAGTCATGATGATGCATTTTATGCATGTCTCACCACCCACTATGTAGATTCTAAATGACATGTGAATAAAAAAAATTTAGGATTCTCTGAGATTCTCTATCCTCATGATGGACCTACCATTTTTGAGCGTATGAAAAAATCTTTAGAAAATATAAAAGTCAAAATAAAATTTTTAGTATCCCAATCGATAATGCATCTAATAATGGAGTAGCGATTAACATGTTTGTTAGGAATATTAGAGACACACCATTAAGAGATATTTTCCATGTCTGATGCATGTGTCACGTGGTTAACATGATTCTACATGTAAGGATGAAGGTGTGTTTCCTTGCTTTGGAAAACATATGTAACTCACTAAAATAAATTTGTACGCCTCGCAAACAATTAGAGATTGGTAGTCTCTGTTTGTCTACGAATCTTAAGAAGAAGAAATTCTAATGGGATGTGAGACATTGTTTGAATTACACATACCTAATTTTGGTGTCATGTGTGGATACAAACACATGATATCCGACTACGTCAATAGTAAGAGTGACAAACTTTTTATTGACGACACTAACTGGGATTTAGGAATTTAATTTATGAAATTCCTGAAGATTTTTTATGACATGAACATGTGTTCGTTGGTTTATACTCCCACGACTTTCATTGCACTCAGGTACATATGCAACATTAGTAGCATGTTTAGAAAGTATCGAGCTGATCCGAAACTTAACCATATGGTTACAGAGATGGAAACCAAGTATTTAAAGTACTAGTTTACCATTCCATCTCTTTATTGTCTCACTACATGCATGGACCTTAGGGTTAAGGTGGAAGAGGTAGATAATGTTTTAACTTAAATTTCCTCGTACATGAACTAGGAAGACTCGCCTGAAGGGTTCATTCACGAGAAGTTGACTGACTTTTTCACACACTATGATACTACGTATGGTGATAGTAGTAGTAAGGTTATGAGTATGTACATTGATCTCATATTCTGAGATGATGATTTTTCCATTTAGTTAGCTAGGGGGAAACGATAGGGTGGACCGTCGAATAGGAGCGAGCAATATCGGTACTTAGATACTAAATACTGCTCAATCCTATCACATAATGATCCTAAGAATCTTGATATATTACAGTGATGGAAATCATATGAGTTTACCTTTCCTGTGCTAACTAAGATAGCACGGGATCTATTTACTTCTCCGATGTCGAGGATAGCATTGGAGCCTACTTTTTCTATTGTAGTGAATGTGATTTTGGATTGGAGATTGAGATTATGTCAAGATATTGTTGAGGCTTTAGTATGCATGAAGAATTGAAATGATTTGATGTTTAGCATTAAGGATCGTGCTGGGACTGGGAGTAGGACTACAACGAATGCAGGATAATTGATTGCTGATGATGATCCATGTGATAGTGATATTGATATTGAGGTTGAGGATGATAATGATATGAGAATAGATGATTGATGAGGTTGCTACTTGATGCTTGATGGTTGATGATTTCCGGATTGCATCATGCCGACAGCTACACTTTTGTTACAGTTATGCTTTTTCTTATGAGTTATGCTTGATTCTGATTTTTGATTTCGATGTTTTGTTCTTATTTTTAATTACATTGTATTTTGTTTAGTTTGGCCATTTGGCACTTGTCTTTGTGAGTGTGACTTTGTTATTTTTGTTAAATAAGTTTTGTGTTTATTTTATTTTTATTTTTAATAATTTCATTAAAAATTATAAAATATAATTCTAATAAATTATAATCTAATTAAAACATAATTAAAACAAATAACATAAAAAAATAAAATTTATAACTATTCAAATATTTACAATTTACAATTTAAATATTTTTTAACATTATCTAATTTATATTTTATAATTACATAAATATTCTAAACAAAAAATAAAAAAAATTAATTTTTTTAAACCACCTCGTATAGGCCTGACCAAGCACGACCTAAAACCGGTCCTGTCAAATGGGCCATACTGAGCATTGCTTGAATAAACCATGCATTGCCAGGCATGGCATGGTTACTGTAGACATGCCTAGCCCGGCACGGTAGCATGGTTGGGCCTATAAAACCCATGTTGGGCCAGCCCAGCACGACACATTTGACACTTGTACTTTAGATTGGGAAAGGTTTTGTTGTTAATTTATCATTATATCCACTTTAGCTACAGAAAAACTCCATTTAGCTAGGAAATTTTTACATGCTATTTGTGATTTTTCTTTTGGTGATCTCTATCTATCTATCTATCTATATATTTATTTATATCTCTGTGTATGTATTTATCTATCTATCTATCAATATATTTGACAATCAATCAATCTATCTATCGATCTATATGAGTCTATCAGTCTATCTATAAATCTATCTATCAAACTATCTAACATTCTATATATCAATCTTTTTATCAATCTGTCTATCTATCTGTCTATCTATAAGACTATCAATATTTCTATCTATCTATGTCTATATCTATCTATCTACTTATCTGTCTAAAATTTTATTTATCTATCTATCTATCTACCTATCAATTTGTCAATAAATTTGTCTATCAATCGATCAATCTATCTATCTATCTATTTGTCTATCTATCTGTCTATCTTTCCGGTCTATCTATTTGTCTATTTATCTGTTAATCTATCTGTCAATCATTCATTCTATCTATCTATCTATTTGTCTATCTATCAATCTATCTATATATTTGTCCATCTATCTATTTGTCAATCAATCTATCTATCTATCTATCTGTCTATCTATCTATTTGTATATCTAACAATCGATCAATCTATCTATCTATCTATCTATTTGTCTATCTATCTGTCTATATATATATATCTATCTATCTATCTATCTATCAGTCTATCTATTATGTATATCAATCAATCTATCTATTTGTCTCTCTGTCTGTCTGTCTATCAATCTATCTATTTGTCTCGTTATCTGTCTATCGCTCTATCTCTCTATATATCTATATATCTATCTATCTATCTATCGATCTGTCTATCTATCGACCAATCTATCTATCTACCAATCTATTTGTCTATCTATATGTCTATCTATCTATCTTTCTATATTTCAATCTTTCTATTTGTCTATCTATCAATCTCAGTATCTATCTGTCTATCTATCTCTCTATTTATTTGTATATTTACCTATCTATCTATGTGTATCTATCTTTCTACCAATCTATCTATCTATCAACTATCTATTTGCCTATCAATCTGTCTATCAATCTATCCATCAATATGTCTGTCTATCAATCTATCTAACTATCAATCATTTTTTCTATCTATCTATCTATCAATCTATCTATGTATCTGTCTATCTATCTATATAGCTATATGTCTATCAATATGTCTATATATTTGTCTATATATTTGTTTATGTATCTTTCTGTCTAAATAACTAACTATCTATGTATCTATTTATCTATCTGGCAATCTATAGGTCTATCTATATGTTGATCTATCTAGCTATCTTTATATGTTTCAACTTGTCTATCTATATATCTGTCTGTCTATCTATTTCTCTATCTAATATATATTTATATGTCTATTTATATGTTTTTCTATCTGTCTATCTACCTATCTACCTACCTATCTATCTATCTATCTATATGTCTGTCTATCTATCTATCTATCTATCCATATATTTATCTATCTATCTGTCTATCTATCTATCTATATTTCTATATATATATATATCTGACTATTTATCTACCTATCTATCTATCTATCAATCTTTCTATCAATCTATCTATAAATCTATCAATCTTTATATCAATATTCCTATCAATGTGTCTATCTATCTATCTATCAAACAATCTATCTATTTTTCTATCTATATGTCTACCTATCTATCTATGAATATGTCTATCTTTCTATTTATCAATCTAACTTTTAATCTATCCATCAATCTATCTATCACTTGGTGTATCAATCTGTCTATAAATCTATCTATCTATATGCCTTTCTGTCTCTCTATCTATCTATCTATCTATTTGTCTATTTATCTGTCTATTTATATGATTATCTATCTGTTTATCTCTTTGTCTATCTATATGTGTATTTATTTTTCTATCTATCTCTCTATCTAACTATCTACCAAACTATTTATCAATATGTCTATCTATCTGTCTATCATTTTTTCTATTAATATTTTTATCAATCTACTCTCAATCAATCAATCTATCCATCTATTTATCTATCTGTATATCTATTTGTGTGTGTGTGTGTGTGTGTATATATATATATATATATATATATATATATATATATATATCTATCTTTCTATATGTCTATCTATATGTCTATCATTTGTCTATCTATATATCTTTCTCTCAATTAATCTATCTACCTATCTATCGGTCTATTTGTCTATCTATCTATGTAAATATCTTTTGAACTATCAATCTGTCTATATGGAATTTTCCCATCGCTAAAACAAAATAATGACAAATTATTGATGAAAATTATCCCAATCTAAAGTGCTCTTCATAAAATATTATCGAGAAAAATCCCTAGCAAATTTTTTAATGACACAAATTCTGTAGCTAATTATAATTTTTCCCTTGTTATTTTTGATTGTAATTAAGAATAGTAATTAATATTTTTCAATTGAAAATGTACTGAAAATTCTCTAGCTAAATTAGCTATGGAAATTTCTCTTCCAATTTAATTCCATAGCTATTTTCACAATTTTATTTTTTTACAAAATATTTATTTACATATTTTTAAATTTTTATATTAAATTGAATAAAAACATATACTATAAACATTATTTAAATTAACAAATAGAAAAAGCAGTTAATAAACTATTCTGATACAATAGATACATAGTTAAAACAAAAATATAACCTAGGTATATAATTATTTTTAACTAAATCATCATCCTCATCATATGATGCATTTGTGATAGGTTCACATGTGTGGATACTCTACTGGAACTCTGTGTGCTATCTATCTTGTCAAGGCTGCTAACTTTGACTCCATATAGGTCATCTCTTATTGTATTGCATTCTTCATTTTTTTCATTTTATCATTCACTTCTTTCATTTTCTACATATACATCAATTCAAACTTAAATGATACGAAGGTTGGAAATGTATTATTTTAGCAAAATTATATATATGAACATCACTTATATATCATTTACCAATATGCATGAAGAATTTTGATTCAGAGAATTATGTAGTTTTGCAGCACATATATAGCATTTACCAATCATTGTACAAGATTTTATCCATAAAACAAATATTGAATTTCCAACAGCCTATTTTAGAACATGGAAGGAATAAAATAATTACCCAATAGCTAATGGAATCATCACCAAGAGATAATCCAGTAACAGATTGATGACCACTACCGAAGTCATATGGCACATAGTAAGAATGAAGCATGTATTTGGTCTTCTTGTACATTAGCTTCAAAACTAACCTGTACATAATTTGAATGAAGAAATCAACATTACTCAGATGAAAATCTTTTAGTTTATTTAATTTGCATGATACTAGAATCAAACATCATATTTGATACTCATGATGCATTTTAGTTTTGAACAATACGGATCAAAAAATACATAAAAAGATTAGATTTATATAAAATATAGAGCACATGAAATATTTTGGCTTCCAGTCCGGCAAGGTTTCCCATTACTGATTTCATCAATTAGGTATATGTTTATGAATTAAGCTACAGGGCGGGTGGATTCTATGTTTCTAACCTCAATTCTTTTCGAAGAAGTAATTGATGTTGATGCAAAGGATAGCCAATCCATGTCTAAGTTAAGATACAAAAAAATTGAAAACAACAAGAAGATTCTTGGGCTGCAACAACATAAGCAGTATGATAGTGTCAAAGCAAAAAGATATGGTCATCTCATGATAATGGCAGATCAGGATAATGATGGCTCGCACATTAAAGGTTCAGTGATCAATTTCATTCACTATTACTGGCCATCTTTGATTAGGGTTTCATCATTCTTAGTTGATTTTATCACCCTAATCATGAAAGAAATGCATATAAGTGGAAGAGTTGTACCCTTCTACACCAGTTGAGTTTATCACATAATACTTTAACCAATTGAGGAGGATGATCATCATGCACAACTTAATGAAAAAGTGAACTACAACAGCTACTAAAAAAAGTCATCATATCTGCTACAAATATAGCAATAGCAATAGCTTCAAATATTATCACCTAAAAATGGAAAAAAACTATGGATGCCTTCCCTCATAAACACAAATTATGATGCATAGGTGCTGGTAGAATTATAGTGATCAAAAGGGTAGTGTCACTGATTGACTAAGAAGGGAGTCAGTAGCAAAAAGGTGATAATGGTGACAGTAATAGTGGTGGCACATAAAATAACAGCTAACACTAGTGGTGACAGTATATGAGCCTGACCAACGAACACTCTCATGCTAGGTGCTTACATATTGTTGATATTAAATCTTTTGTCATTTAACTTCAAGTTAGTGCAACAAGTTAGTATTATCCCATATATAATTATGTTAGTATACATATAGTAAATGTAGTTATAAATAGTTACATACAGTTAAATATATAGTTATATATAGATATATGCATACAAGTAGTTATACGTAGATATACATAAGTGTATACAAAGTTATAAACAAGTATATAGATTTACATATATCTATATATATATGTATACATAATAAAAAATAAAGTTATATTTATTTATATAGAATTTTTTATAGTTATACAAATATTTATATATAGTTATACACATATAGTTAAATAATGTTGTATGTTTTTATACATATAAATATAAATAAAGTTACATTTGATTATACATATAGTTAAACGTATAGTTAAACTTATATTTATACATGTATGTATATATATTTTTTCATATAATTTCATATATTTATACATATAGTTATGTATAGGTCTGGATATACTAAAATACATTTTTTATATTAATATATAAAAATGTATATTTAAAATATGTTGTTAATTATATTTTTAAATATAGTTATGTATAAAGTTTTTATAGTTATACATATAGTAAGATATAATTAATTATAGTTATATGTTATTATACATATAATATATATAGTTATAAAAAATTATATATCGTTAAACATTTAGTTATATATATATTCATACGAGTAGATATATTTAGTTATACATAAAATATACAAAGTTAGAAACAAAATGTAGATTTACATATATGTATACATATGTGTATAAATAGTTAAAAATATAGTTATATTTAATAATATAAAGTTTTATTTTGTTTTACAAATATTTATATATAGTTATACACATATAATTAAACAAAATGTTGTATGTTGTTATACATGTAATTATAAATATAGTTACATGTGGTTATACATATTGTTACATATATAGTTATACTTCAATTTATACATGTAGGTATATTTATTTATTTATATAATTTTATATATTTATACATATAGTTATGTATAGGTATAGATATAGTAAAATATATTTTTATAAACTAATATATACAAATGTATATTAACTATAAGTTGTAAATTATTTATTTAAATATAGTTATGTATAATGATTTTATAGTTATACATATAATAAGATACAATTATTTATAGTTATATGTTATTATAGATATAGTATATATAGCCATAAATATTTTTATAATATTAAACACATAGTTATATATAAATATAATCATACAAATAGTTATACATAAATATATAAAGTTATAAATAAATATATAGATTTACATATATGTATACATTGTTACAAATATATTTATATTTAATTATATATTGTTTTATATAGTTATTCAAATATTTATATATAGTTATACAAATATTTATATATAACTATACACGTATAGTTAAACATAATGTTATATGTTTCTATATATGTAATTATAAATATTGTTACATGTGGTTATACATATAGTTACACATATAGTTATACTTATATTTATACATATAGGCATATATTTTTTTATATAATTTTATATATGTATACATATTTATAAATATAGTTATATTTAATTATATAAAGTATTATATAATTATACAAATATTATATATAGTTATACACATATAGCTAAACATAATGTCATATGCTGTTATAAATGTAATTATAAATATAGTTACATGTGGTTATACATATAGTTACACATATTGTTATTCTTAGATTTATACATGTAGGTATATATATTTTTTCATATAATTTTATATATTTATACGTATAGTTAGTAATGGTATAGATATAGTAAAATACATTTTTATATACAAATATATACAAATGTATATTAAATATAAGTTGTAAATTATATATTTAAATATAGTTATTATAAAGCTTTTATAGTTATACATATAAAAAGATACAATTATTTATAGTTATATGTTATTATACATATAGTATATATAGTTATATTCACACAAATAGTTATACATAAATATATAAAGTAATGAATAAATATATATATTTACATATATGTATACATAGTTACAAATATAGTTATATTTAATTATATAGTCTATAGAGTGTTATATAGTTATAGGAATATATATATATAGTTATACACATATAGTTAAACATATTGTTATATGTTATTATACATGTAATTATAAATATAGTTACATGTTGTTAAACATATAGTTACACATAGTTATACTTATATTTATACATGTAGTTATATATATATATTTTTATATAATTTTATATATGTATACATATAGTTATCTATAGGTATATAAATGGTAAAATACATGTTTATATACTAATATATAAAAATATATATTAAATATATGTTGTTAATTATATTTATAATTATAGTTATGTATAATATTTTATAGTTATACATATAGGCAAAGAAAATTATTTATAGTTATATGTTTTTATACTTTTGTGATCCAATTGCAAAAAGACACAAAATAAAAAACAAACAACTAGGGCTTACAACAGATCAGAACAAAGTAAATGTGGTCTTGTATTTCAGGCATGCAATTTATAAATATAAATACAATTTGAATCTCCCCTAAAAACACATGATGACATCCACATAATAGAACAAAACTCAAACAAAATAGGCAAAGATTAGATTCACATCTAGAGATGTCAACAAAGTTTGTCTCATCATGCTAAAATTTTTTATGATTTGTTGGCAATATAATTGGAAAGACAATCAAGACCCTCGTAGAGCCTCTCACCAGAGGTAGCACAAGTGTTGTGAATGTGGATTTTATTTTTTGGCAACAGAGTTTGTCTCAGCTGCATTCATCACATTGGGAAGATCTTGCTTATTGGCAAACACCAGCAAAATTGTATCTCGAATCTTTTACTCATTTAGCATCCTATGCAACTCATCTCAATCTTCAAGAACTTGATCTCTGTCATTGCTGTCCACCAAAAATATAAGACCTTGGGTATTTTGGATGTAATACCTCCAGAAATGGCGAATCTTGTCTTGACCCCCAACATCCCACAGAGTGAAATTGATGTTTTTGTATTCATTAGTCTCTACATTGAAGAAAATAGTAGGAATTGTGATGACAATTTCATCAAGCTTAAACTTATACAAAATGGTTCTCTTACTGCCAGCATCAAGACCTAGCATCAAAATCCTCATCTCCTTATTGGCAAACAGCCTGCTAAACAACTTTTGAACATAAACCCCATTTCTTCCACTAAATCTAAATCCCTTTGTCATATGGTAGTAAAGAGATCTAATGAGAAAAAGAAACAAAATCAATAGACCTCAATAGATAGTCACCAGAGAGGGAGGTCAACCTCTATATGTTCTTATACATATAGTATATATAATTAAAAATAGAGTTATATATAGTTTACATATAATTATATATAGATATATTCATACAAGTAGTTATAAGTAGTTATATATAAATATATACAAAGTTATAAATAAATATATAGATTAATTATATGAATACATATATGTATACATAGATACAAATATAGTTATATTTAATTATATAGAGTATTACATAGGTATACAAATATTTATATATAGTTATACACGTATAGTTATAAATATGTATGTAGTTAAAGAAATAGTTATATATAACTTTTTTATAGTATACATTTAGTAAAATACAATTAAATATAGTATATATTAATATACAAATAATAAAATTTGTTACAAATATAGTTATATAGAGTTACTCATTTAGTTATCAAATATTATATTTTTTAATAAATAGTTATATATAGTTATTAATATAGTTATAAAAATAGTTTACATAGTTATAATATAGTTAAATAAAATTATGAAAAGTTTATATAGTTATACAAATATTTATGAAATACTTATCATATACTATGATAACAACACACACTTAAATGCACAATTGAATTACACCACTATAGACAAAGAACTTGTATCAACAATCTTTTCTTTTGGTAAATTAATATCATATTTATTAGGAACCAAATTCATAGTATATACTAAATATTCCTATAATCAAATATCTCATAGAAAAGAAAGATGTCAGCCCGAGATTGATTTGATAGATTTTCCTATTACAGTCGTTTGAACTAGAGATATTAGATAGAAAATGTACATATAATCAACATTGAAAATAGCTTATCAAGAATAGAAAAATAAGATAGAAGAGTTGTTGAAGAAGATATTAGATAGATTTTTTTATTTGAACAAATTATAATATTGAATAAAAATAGAACTCCATGGTGTGTAGTATTGATGAACCTTATCAATGCAAGTAGTACTCAGATCAATTTTGAGGCAAAGTGTTATAGATGGAAGATTAATAGTATCTTGTAATAATGTCACTTTTTGCTCCTACTCTCATGAATTGTGGAACATGTTAATATTTATGTGCTCATGTATTTCTCTTCTCAAAATTAATGTTGATATTTAGATATATATGCATAAATAATATGTGCATATACACTACACTACACACACACACACACACACATTTATACATCCATATACATTACTATACATTATATATCAGCATACACATTTTTGTACTTAGTTATATTCACACATGTATCTACATTTTCAAAGAAGTGTGTATACTTGTATGCATGCATATACTACTATACACCCACACAAACACATACCATATACCTATATACATAATCTATGTTTAAAGTTACACATGAAACTATTATATGTGTGTGTGTGTGTGTGTGAAACATATTAATGCGTAAAATGTAGAGGTGCCTGGCTCAGCACGAGGCAGGGCACGGAAAAATTCTGTTCCTGGGCCCGTGCCGTGCCCAGGACAGGCACGAGCCGTGCCGTGCCTGGCCCGGCACGGATCGGCCCGCGGCACGGCACACCAGCACGGGTTTGTCCCGTGTCGGGTGTCTCGTGAGCCTACCCACATAATGGCCCCTCCGACAAAAAAGATCGCGGGTTGGGGTTGATACGACTCGACCCGCGGTCCCCCCGAATCCCGAACCGTACTGACATGCAAGCCCGAGCGGGCCAAGGCAAGGCATGGCACGGCCTGCAGTGCTTGTGGCCTTCCGGGCCCAGGCTATTTTAAACCGTGCTTGGCCCAGCACGGCGGCATGCTTGTGCTCAAAAAATTCGGCCAGCCCGTTGACACCTCAAGTAAAATGAATTTATGAATTATATATATGAGCTCCTATTTTATTCAAATAGTTGTTTTTTTAATATTTATATTAAAATAACTATCATTATACTCATATAAATAAATGAAGTTGGCATATTTGTAAATTATTTTGTTTTTACAGTTATGTTAAAAATGAAAATATAGTTAATAAATAAATACTTTTGTTTTTGAATTTCTATATAATTTTTTTATTAAAATATTAATGTCTATGATAAATTTATAACTATTATTTATTGTGTTTAATAAATTTTTAGAAACTTTAAAATTCAAACTAATATAATGTAGTGCATATAAATACATGCCTTTAATGTTTTCTAAAAAAATCATTATTTCTTTAATTATGTTCAAACAAAACAGATTACCATATAAATACATGAGTATATTTTTTCTACAAGTAATTATTTTTTTTATTTTATTCAAAATATATAATGACAATATAAATATATGAATTTGTTTTTTTAAATAATTATTTTTAAATTTCTTTTTTAAATTTTATTTTGAATTTAATACATTTCAAAAATTTTTTTTTGTAATTAATAATACATTTTCAAACCATGTTAATTTTATAATAAATATTACATATTGCATATTATGAGGTGCAAATTTCATCTTGTAAATAAATTTTAATTTTAAAGTTTTATCTTTGTAAAATGAAACTACATCAAATATATATTTTAGATTTTTTTTTTTATAATATTTATTACACAAACATCTTGTTATTTGTTTTGAAATTTACAACTTGAATTTTAACAATTGAACATTTTATTAGAAATCAATTTTAATTAAATGATATAATGTAAAACAAAAATACAAACCCTAAACATATTAAATCATAATGATTATACAAACATATAAAAAATATTAAAATTACATTTACGGTTGAAAAAATTATATTTAAGTTCCTAAAATATATGGGAAAATGATAAAGATTTATACAATATCCAAAAAAAATATGAATGAATGAGATGAATGATATGAATGTATATTAAGTTTCTGAAGCATGTAGTATACATGTTGTAGATGTAGTTATATATAGTTTTTCATGTAATTATATATATTTAGACATATGGGCTATGTATAGGTTTTGATGTAGATAATACATTATATATATAGTAATATGTTGATATACATATTGTTAAATACATTTATATACAGTTATATATATATAATATATATATATATATTATGTTGTTATATTTATAATAGAGATGTTATGGTATACTATTTTTATAGTTATAGATATAGTAAATACACTTATATAAGAATTTCAAATTATATCACACATGCATATTGATATAGTTATGTTTAAATACACTTATATAAAATACACTTATGTTTATGTATACTATTTATGTATATTATTTATATAGATTATGTATTTTGATGTAGATATCAAGTCAGCATACCTACTATGCACCATCAACATCTACACAATGAGAATGCATTATATCACAAATACATGAGTTTATATACGAATAAGTTTATATAAGTAATCCAAGCTTACCATGGTGATTAATGAAGAAGAATTTCCAAATAAAAATAACAGAATCAAACACACACTCTTGCATTAAGATAATCGATGAAGAAATAGGGTAGAAACGTACCTTAAATCAATAAGAAGATCTTGCTTATATTACTCTTCGCTTATGTTTGATGCGTCGGTGTTGCGAGATAGAGGTGGACTTCGTGGGACATAGCAGCTTTGCTTGTTAGAGTTTGCATCTCACGTCTCGACAACAAGGGATTATATATATTACCAAAAAATTAAAATTGGTAATTATAAAAATATTAAATAAACAATATATTATTAGATATATATATATAAAATACAAAAAGCGCTAATTTTTTTATTTATTAATCAAAATATTTTCAACAAATTCATGTGCGTGTAGCAAGGTACACATGAAAAACAAGCACCTTATAATTTTTATTATAAATAATTAAACAATAAATATATAACAATTTAAAAAATATATGTTTAGCCTTATAAAAAACTATCAAATAGCTACAAAATTTACAAACTTTATATAATAAGAATATATGAAATGAAGATTTGTCTTCTAGCCACTCTCCTAAGAGTTATAAAAATACTCTTAATGTTAAAAAATATAATAATAGTAATTTTTATGGTGTAAATTTTAAAAATTCCTATTAATTTTTATAAAGATAATATGACATAATTTTAAAGGATAAAATTTCATATTATTGATACTTAATAATTTTTAAAAATCAATAATTATTTAAAGGTAGAAATAATTAAAAAAAGTTATATTTATTATTTTAATAAATACTGAATATTAAAAGGTAATAGTAAAAATATTACTCAATTTTTTATTATTATAAAATTTAGCATGGGCAAACATCTATATATTTATTCAAATTTTGTATTAATTATTTTTTTTAAAATTTTCCTATAATCGTAAAATATTTTTTTACTTATAATAATATTAAATATTTACTAGTTTATTCATCAATTCAGATATTTTTGAAAATATTTTTTATTTAATCATACAATGACTTATTTTATATTTATTAGTATAAATTTTAATGTATGTTAATTTAATTTTTAAAATATCATAAAAAATTATTATGCTTATAAAATTACTTATTTAATGTTTCTTTAATACAAATTTTTAAGTTTCTTAATTAAAAATTTTAGAAAATTTTTTTGTATAATTTTTTTTAAAAATTATACATCATAAAAATAGTTATTTTAGTCCTTGTTAATATATATTTTTTGTATTTTTATATTTTTTAAATTATTTATTTATAATATTCTTTTTTATAATTTTATGAGGAGGTTGTATCTTTCAAAGATCACTCAACTATAGACCATTATCATACATTAAATAATCAAAATTAAATAAAATATTAAAAACTAATAATAAATTAAAACAAATTAAATAATTAAAGATTGTCTAGGGAAATTGTGTCGCTAAATCCGTTACTATATTTTGGATGTAATTAGCTAGGAAAATTCCATCGTTAAATCCACCGCTATATTCCGAATGTAATTTCTAGGAAAATTTTGTCATTAAATCCGTCGTTATATTTTGGATGTAATTAGCTTGGAAAATTCCATTGCTAAATTCCATTGCTATAATTTGGATGTAATTAGCTAGAGAATTTCCGTTGCTAAATCCGTCGCTATATTTCAGATTTTATTAGCTAGGAAAATTCTATCTCTAAATCCGTCGTTATATTCCAGATTTTATTAACTAGAGAAATGCATCGCTAAATCTGTCATTAAATCGGTCGCTATATTCTGGATTTTATTAGTTAGGGAAATTCCTTCCCTAAAAACATCGCTATATTCCGGGTTTTATTAGCTAGAGAAATTCTATCGCTAACTCTGTCACTATATTTCAGGTTTTATTAGCTATGGAAATTCCGTCGCTAAATTCATCGGTATATTCTAGGTTTTATTAGCTAGGGAATTACCATCACTAAATCAGTAGTTAATATCCCCACTTTTCTTGAGCGAAATTTAGGACAATATTTTGTCGCTAATCCGTTTCAAATTTTTATTTTATTGAAAAATCATAAATTCCTTGTTATTCCCTAGCTAATCCCTTGTTATTTAGCTAGGGATTAATCCCTAGCTAAAATTTCTTAGCTAAATGAATATTTTCTTGTAGTGATATATATATATATGTAACATTTTTATAAAATTATATAGTATATATA